>JAQGAV010001864.1:0-18405 GCA_034691345.1 Phasmarhabditis papillosa
GAAAGGGTAGGGGCGGCCACAGAACTAAATTCTTATAAGCAAGACTATGAGCACTCAAGAACACTAACTCTAGATGAGCGGTCTTTGAGGTTCTCAATTTCACCATAGAAACTAAACCTTTTTGAAAAGATGCCATCAATCCGCAGCCACTACCAGCCCTAAATGGCTCTATTTTCCCGTTCGTCTACGTGAAATCAAATTATTGCTGTGGACTGCAATGTAAGTGGCATGTGAATTGTAGGATTTGCTTATTTCGAAGAAACGAAAATACCCCACTCGAAGAGAAGAACTACAAATAAGGTACACAGATCCTCATTACATGAATAAGATTTTATTAATTATCGGATGAACTTTAAGAGTATTTATTGTATCGGAGATCTGGCGATGTTAAATGTGACTTAGCTTTCGGTACGCTTTCTATTAATTAGGAAATTTCAAAATGAATTGGTTGTCATGTGTAAAAATATTTTAGACCAGGTGCAAGTTAGTTTTCTGAGATTTTAGATCAAATCTAAATACGGATGTTCATTTTGAAATCAGTGTTTAACTACAAGAAAATACATATCTAAAAAATAAACTAGCTAGGGAAAGTTGTTCTATCATGCATCTTAAGTTAAAGATAAATAATGTATGTTGAAGGTTACTGGGCGTTTATTGTGCTTGCAAGAAGGATAAATCTACTAGCTACTAAAGAGCGCCAAACTAGGCATACATAAGTAATCATTTACTGATTGGCAGGCCCATTTTCTACCTTATTAAAGGGAGCAAATCCAGAAAGAGCAGGAAGCTAGTCTACTTGTTTCGACTTAACTATTTCCTCGCTCACTTAAGTACCTATTAAAGTAAAGAATGCTCGCTTTTTGAAATGAGACTCAAAATGAAGCAAAGACCTGCTAGACAAATAATGAATAGGGCAGATTTACTCTTTAAAGTTGAGCAGGAACAATTTTTCAGGATATTTTCCAGCAACATTTTAAAGCCTTATAAATCTTCCTAGGCTAACCGTTGTGAATAATTCAAGTCATATGGCATCTTTTAAATTTGCCAGGTCGGGCTTGCAGAAATCGAATCTAATCAGATCCCCACCCTCTGCATCATAAATAGGCTAACATTTTAAACAAATTATTGGTGAACTGGAAAAAGTGATGCGCATTTCCGGGACAATAAGGAATTTCTATGAACTTCCAAAAATTCCTGCCGAATCTTTGCCAAACAAAGAAAATTTGACAGAATTCCGAGAGCATTGACGGCAGAAATCTGAACAAACGCTGTAACAACTAAAATTGTCAAAATGTATAACTATAAGAGGACATAAATCTTCATAAGTCGGGAGTGTATAAACAAAGCTTTTTGGTGTATAAACAAAAATGAACTTCGAGGTCTGCGATAGTTTCAAAGTTTAGATGCGCATAATCCTTTTAAGACTTGACTAAAAATGCACAAGCTCCAAAGATTTGGAGCCGGAGTCTGGCAGGAGCCGCTGCACTTTTCTGTGGTCTAAGTAATTAATAAATGTGAGTAAGATACGTGATACTTAGCTTGTACTATTAAATGAGTCGGACAACCCCCCGTGAGAGCTCATTGCATCTAATTTCCGCCTAGAAATACTTATTTTAGACGAATCCACCTGCTTCTTAAAAGCAGGCCAATGAGAATAATGAATAATAAAAGCTATGTGCGATAGCACCGGGAAGGAATATCCAACTTTCGAGTATAAATCTAGGTAAGTAAGTAAACTAGTGGTCTCCGTTCGCTTCATTATATACAGGAATATGTTAATTTGTTATTCGAATAATCTGAAATTATACGGCCGTCAAGCACTCTAGAGAAACAGGTCAAGACAACAAATTGTAGTTTATTTGATAGAAGAAATATACAAAATAATCGTTGAACACTTACTAATACCTCAATAGTTGCATCATTCAACCTGAAACATCGAGACAGGAGTTTCAAAATATCCGTTGAAGATTTTTGAGCATCCTGAGAGGTTTTCTGAGGTTTTCTAGGAAATCCGTTGCAAATTCTCAAAAAGAAGTTGAAAATGAGCAAATGAACGTGTTCTGCTGCCATGCGCGTCCGTCTCTCTTCATAGCCGGAACAGGACAATTTAGCCATAAACTTTGCCTGGGGTAATAATAAAGCAAGATTATTAGAAATAAAGAATAAACAAACATTCTGATCGAGCTCAGCCACTGGTTCCCACGTATTTTTCTTGTTTGCGAAGAAGACTCACGATCGGTATAGAATATTCCTAATTGTCTTTACCAAAGAACTATTTTATGATTGATATGGACGTTTAGAGGAATGGGATATATAAAAGTTAGAAGATTTAAATTTATGTAGTAAAAAAAGTAAAATAGAATGTTTTTCTTATTTACCTTATAGAAATACTACTAAAATAAAGGAAAGCGCTTAGCGTGCGCCTCTGTGCACCAAGAGCATAAACAAATTCATATTGGAAATTAAATAATGCACTACATTGGTGAGACCACCTATGCTTTCAACGTGGGAGGTAGATCAATTTGTTCATAAACTAGCGCAAATTATTGTTCCGGCAGTCTGTTTCCTAGTTTATTAAGTTTAAAATGTCTTGAGTGTTGTATCTACTGAGTAATCTTTAGTGACATTTGGATTCTTGCAAAAATTGGCCGCAGGTAAGGGTCCGCCCCTGCAAGGAATACCATGTCATCTTAACTACAGCTAACGTGCAGAAAGTGTCATAAAAACAATATCAGTCGACTAGGATTTTACTTAGCTTACTTGCTCCATATTGGATTTTGTTCGCTTAGTGCACGCTTAGCTGCTGAATTATTCGCAATGATTCCTACCTCCCTCAAAGGAAATCATCTTCCGGGTGAGACCACCCAAAAGAGAACCAACATTGCTTCCAGCATTCTGCGGTAATGTTAACTATGCACTGCAAAAAGTTGTGTCTGCATTTTATGCCTTCTATAATAATAATAGTTATAATACAACAAAACTAGTAAGAATATTAAATAACACAGCGAGTTTGACAGAGTTTCGAAAAAGGCGTTTTGGTTCAGCGAAAACTGCCTTCAAAGAAAAATATATCAATTCAGCGGTGAAATGAAAACTGAAATTTTTCTACTTTCAATCAGAATTTTCCTGCGAATGTTTAGCAGAAAGGGAACAATTCTCAGTATGACTTTGCGAAAGACAAAATTAGTACATTGAAAGTCAAACTAAAGGGACAGAAAAAATGTCGCCTTTTCTGCGTTAATTGACGGCATTCAACGGAAAAACTGAGAAATCTCCAGGTTCTAATTTAGCAAGAACAACTAACTACAGTGCTTTTTGTGGGGGTTGAAAAATATTATTGTAGGCTGAATTTCATAGATGGGGCTTTAATCTCATCCGAAATATGAACTGTATAATGGTAACAACTTGCAAAGTAATTTACTTGTTTTGCAACTTCAGCTAGGGTTGGTTTGAGAGAATATCTAGTTGGGCTCTTGTAGAAACTCCTTATGTTTTCAAAGAAGAGGTAACACGCTTGAGCAGAGAGAATCTATCTAGTTGCTATTTTATAGCAAGCAAAACAAGAGCTAACCAATATCTAAGAAACGTCAAAGATGGTATGAATAATAAAATTGTTTTCCATCAAAAATTCTTGTAGGTCTTAAATACCAGAGCAGTTTTTGAAAATAAAGACCAAATTAGTATTTCTCCCTTAATTCTGTACCGTTTATGTCATAAATTCAATTCTAAGAGGAATTCTTTATTCATCGCTTATTTAGCTTTTCTTTCTGGGCGAGGTAGCTGAAAATGACAAATCCAGGTTTCCGTCCCGTTACCCCAGCTGAACAACTACATATTACATAACAAGACCATAAAATTTTGGAGTAACCCCTTTATTTTTCACTCAAAAACTGCTTGAGTAGAAAGCAGTGTTTATTGTGCTCAGAGGCAGTTCTTCGTCGTAAATCAGACAAGTAGCGGCTTAAATAAAGTGGAAACGTTTGTTGTCCGCCTTATTTTAGCAACACGGGACAAGGAAAGATAATTGAGACGTTGAAGAGCCGAAATTGGATATATCCAAGTCAAATCCAGAAACAAAACGGATACCTAGTTAATCTATACGGATATTTATAACATTGTTAAGTTATCCAATGTTAAAGAATCATTTGCAAAGATAAACTGTTTGCAAATTCACAAATAACGTTGTGTGATATTATTTAAGAACGATTATGTATTTGCTTACGATGACATTTATATAAAAGTAATCGGTAATAACTGCCAAGAGAGTAACAACATAAAAAATAACTCTTGTGCTTTGAAAAAGGAAATAATACGATAATTAAGTTTCCAATTCTATTAAGTCCTTTTTACGGCACAGAGCTATCTTTGCGTAACTTGAAATACAAAAGCATAATATTTACAAAGAGATTTAAAACAAAAGAACCGTAGCAATATCAAAAAGGCTCAAGACTGCCAAACGAAATTAAGAAATTAAATGACATCCGATAATAATGAAACTGTTTTTCACAATAATTGTCCGTCTCAAAAGTTTATGCCTTTTCGAAGAATGAAATTGGAAAACAACCGGGCGTGGTAGGAAAATTCATTGACTTCAAGTACTTTTAATTCATAATTTATTTTGCTTCCTGTTTTTCAGACCACTTTGAAACCTTTGTGAAAAATACGCCGTCTGCCTAGATTCGCTAAATCCGCTCAATTACTCACTTTAGAAATCTTCAGCCGGCTTTTTACTTATACATAAATTGTTAGTCGCAACAATTTTCTCAGACGAGCATCACGTATCACATCAAATTGTCTCTCTGTAGAAGGGGGGGGGGGGAACCAATGATCAGTTAAACAGGTGGGCGGTCAAAAATCTGTCCTAGTTTTGGGAAAATAATTTTAAAAGCTAATTGATAGATCGATAGTACAATTGGTGTTCTTCTAGTCGAAGAGGCTCGCTTGGGTTGTGTTTTAGACAAGGTCAAGAAGTGATTTGGCCTGCAGAAGTGCAGTACGTAAGTAAGGGATATTACGTGATTTAGATTGACTTGCTCCATGGAGTCTATGAGATGAGAGTTGAGACGCCTTCTTGCTCCATTCTTGAGAGGTTCTTCAATCAAATCAAATCATATAGCAATAAGAGGCGGCGAATTTCTCAGTTAGATAGAAAATAAATGATGAGAGAACAAACATTGAAATACTTCCTGGAAATAACGCTGTTGCTTCACATTGCACAGCATTATTCTACAAAAAAACTAAGCTTTATTTTACTTCAACGAAAACGAAAATTATTTTCTGCACCATACCAAATGTTATATTGTTTTGAGATTTGAGAGAAATGTGTGGTTTAGGTAAAAGAAAAACATTGAAATTTGGTTTGTTGTGGAATTCTCACTCCCACACTCGGGGTATGCCCGAGTGTGGTTTTGATTTGTTAATCTAGAGGCTATATTGGGAGGTTCGCATGTCGCCAACGAACGCAGTTTAGATGAATTTTTAACAGAGGAAATGGGAAATTTAACATAAACAGGATGTAGTGTAGTACTATAATGAACTACATATCATGATGATTGGTGAATCTGTATAAGAAACGGCTAGATGGGAGAATTCTTTTGATTAGGCTAGCATATTCCGAATGTGTGGTCTTTTCACTGTAAATAACAAAAATTAAGAAGCCGGTAAATAAACTCTAGTAAGGAAGGCTCAATAAAGTGAAGCCATTCGTTAGCCATAGATTATTTGAGAGAGTCAAAAGTTGGTCGATTATTCATTCTTCTTCCGACTCCTGTGAATAATTTAGTTCAAGAACAAAAAGCTCGGTAGCAGCAGGACTGCAATATAGGGGTATTTTATCTCTTATACTCGTAATCGGTAAAGGGAAAACGTCTATGCAACCTGTCGATATTTGGAAGGAAAACGTAAAATAGGAATAATGAATAGAATACTTGATAGCAGACTATGTATATGATATTTCCATATAAGAAGATAGCAAAAACTAATGACAATTGGACATGAACATCGCCATTTCTTAATGTTTTCCGCATATCGGCAAAGGCCGTTTACTGAACTAACCGACTCAAGCCTGCCTACAATTAGATTATTTTCTCAAATTGTCATTTTCAGTGTGTGGCTTCTCTTTGTCTTTTTGTTATTGCAAATTATGCATTACCTGAGTAATAACGGAACCAAAAATAGCTAGAACGAAAAATGGGTCTTGCTAAATTAAGTAAATACTTCCTATTTATTGTATATGGTCTTGTCTACATTTAGACTGAATCTAAAGTTTTCTCAAAATATCCGATTTATGTTCAAATTTGGCTTTTGGTGCCAGCTGAAAATGCTGTAAAACAATGCTACAGAGTAATCAACAGATTTTACCGTACAGCTTTGCAAAAATATAAAAAATGAGAAAAATACCACACGAAGAAAATTAGAGTTACCATAAAATTGGAGTTTTGCAAGAAGTTCCTTTTAGATTATTAAGTTTAATAAGTAGGTGAATGTCAAGTTAAAATAAAATAGGTTAGATGATTAAGTGGTGAGTGGGTGCTTTAAATTGATTGTTAAGAAGAGAAACCAGGAGGTGTCAGACTAATTATATATTTTCAACACAATGAATGAACATCAGAAAGAACAGACAAGTCCATTGAGGACAAAATATTCAACTGAACAATTTATTCCTCGTATTACGCTATCATCTGCAATGGACCAGTTCTATTATTATAGGAAGCGCTTACTGATACAGCGTGTCAGGAATGTAGTGATGTGAGCTTAAGTTTACATTTATAGTATGATAATAATCTGCAAAATGTGCTTTGTTTAGCTATATATTACAACAGCAAATTTTGCATAAAATGCACGTTTAATTCTTCAAAGAACAAAAAAGTTGAGAAACTAATAGAAAAGGACATTCAAACGGTGGAGAGGTAATGTATTCGAATGCATCTCAAATGAACTGAGAATGAGTTGAATTGGTTCTGTCTTTGGGGAAAACTGCAATCTTCGGCTATAGCAAGATGGGTAAACCCCCTACTCTTTGTTATATTCGAATGTATTTTTAACAAGATTGGGTCGTAGGTATAGTCCATAACAAAAAAGACTGCAGTGAGCGGTGTTGTTTAAGATTTCATAAATCGCTCGTTCTGGGAAAACTAAAGTTCCATTATAGGATTCGATGCGCAATTCTTTGTTTGCTGTCAGAAAAATATTATTTTATTAGTCTTATTTTGTATCATGTACAGAAAAAGACAAATACGCAAGAAAAAGACAAATACGCAATTGCGGAAGCCTATGTATACCACCGCGCTCTGAGGTTTTTGTTTGTTATAGACTATACCTATAGAGCCTGTTTTCCTCATGGCTAAATTGTTTGAACTAATGTATAAAACGTTTATAAACCCAGTAGAACGTTAGTTTGAAGGATATGATAGAGGAATTCTCATTTACTTTTCCAATGATAACATAATTTTATCTCAGGGTTCGAATATCTTTTCATATCCGTTGTTTAATTACTTTTACACGCACAAGCTTGATATTTCAGAGGGAACAAAAACTAGTGATTACCTAAACTCAAAAGAAGTACTCTAACACTTTTATGATTACGAATAGCTGAAAACGGCAGTGAACAGCAAATATAGAGCCCGAAGCTATATAACTTTAGTTAATAACTCAAGAAGAATATACAACTATCGTTTAAAATGAATGTTCCTCTTTAAAGAGGGAGCTTTATATAGAATCCTTTTGATCATTGGTGGTCATTCTTAGGTTCTTATTGACTTAAACCCACTGCTTTAGTAAACATTTGTATAAGTGAATGTTGTTCTATTTAAGGTAAACTTCATTTTTTCCTCTTAAAGTTCACAAACCTTTCTGTTATGTTGTTTATTTCGCTCATCCCGGTCGGCGATAGCGACTAAGAATAAGGCTGTTCCCTTCACAAATATGTTCGGCTTCTCGTTTATGTTCTGTAATGTTCCTCAGCAAAATAAGGATACTTCACCCTGAATAAGAAAACTATAGTTCTTCGATAGAAGAATACAATTCATAAGAGTAGTTAAGAAACGTGTGGATAAATAAATTGCTAACCATAAGCAGGCTAATATCTTAACAAAATTAAATTTTTCGCAATGATTTACGCAATAAAAGTACCAGCTTCAAATAAAAATAATAGCTTGATAAAACTTCCTGAATTATACTTAACGAAAAATGGTCATAAGAAACTGAGGTTCATTATTATTTATGTTACTATTATGATAATGATATAATGAAAACTGTAACAAATAGTCTGCGAACGATCATACATTGATAAATTCAGAATTGATTTTGCGCGTTTATCTTGCTTTTAATATTCTTTTTTCTAAATATATCACACATAACTGGGATTTCGAGTGTAGCGGACCACCGGGCTGAATAATTGAAAGCGAGGTATAGGTTTGTTATAATGGCTGAATGTGCATATTTTATACAAAGATAGGATTACCAAGCTATTTCTACAGAAAACAAAAACTGACAGGCTAACATTAAAAGACAGTAATTTTCTTTTCTTTTGAACGTCTGGTTTTTAAGATGCTGTGTTGTTCAAAAATAAGGAATTCTGAGTAAATTTAAAATGCTAGTATTTTCACAAACTTTTATTGTTTCGTAGCGCTTACCTGGAACAAACTAGGAAGAAGAAACAAACCAAGAATTGATGTGAACGCCCAGTTTCCCAAATTCAGCTACACTACACCAAATGCAGTGAAATTTGGAAAATCCTACATCCGTCAAAGATAAATCAAAAGAAATTTATCGCTAATTATGGGATATTTAAAGATAATATAGAACGTGGAGGCCACTAATAAGAAGCTAAGCCGACGATGTGAAAATGTGCTATGGGAACGTCGTGGGTGGCCTTAAATAGTATTTGTTACCTAAATTAAACGTGTAGTCGGTTAACTTGTAGTCAACTTTTCGTCAAAAAAAAGAACATACAGTGTTATTTACAACGAGCGGGAGTTTAAGCACAGATATGTATAGCTATATTCTGATATTGCAAATCTGACTGAATAGTTGTGGCTATTGCCAAAACATAGAGAGTATTCTTTCTGTAAACATAGACTTGTTTGCCTGTTATTTATTTATTTCTCAGCTTTCACAAATATGTTCGTTTTAATTATCTGTTTTGTAGGCAACAATTGTCACTACTAAAAGACTGTAATTCAACATTTTATTAGTCTAATAGTAACAATTACTACATATTGATTCTTTTTAAAATCCTAGAATGTAAGGTAAAGAAAACTGATAGTTCTACAATTTTAGTATCGAACACGAAATTCTAAAGGAACACCTATTTTAATGCAAACTCAAAGTATGATGTGCAGGCGGAAGCAAATTGCAGTCGAGTCCTTCGCAAACCTTATGAAGGGTCGCGATTTTCGACCGAAAATTGAAAATTAGTGAGCGGTTTTGGCGCCCGACTGGCAGCATGTTGATGGAGTTGAGGTGAACGGAGTCAGTGACTCTAAAGTGGTAAGGACGGAATGTGAAGACTATGGATTGGAAACATTATACCCCCAAAAACAGACGATATTCCAGTGAATAACGAAATTCTCATATTACTATAAAAACAATTATGATCTTCAATGAAAGCACCCTGGAACCATGAAAACAATGACAACTTGAACCCCAAGTAATTCCAGGAAATTCCATGAAAAGGCACTCTAGGGGTTCCAGAATGCCGCTTTTTCGTTTGTTAAGTACGTGCATAAAGCGTTGCAGCGCTCACATACTTCATATTTCCATATAAAACTCGACAGAGGCAAAGATTTTTAAGTTAAGAAACAAAGCAAGACTAATAATGCATGTTGTATCAAAGTACGATCACTCTACGGTCACCCATTTTACTTTTGAAATTTAAGCGTTTTAATCGGTCGAGATATTCCACTCAAAAGCTATCTATCTTATAGGTACATACATGAAAAGATATATAACAACGATTGTTGGTTCAGTTTTATATTATTATTTTTCTATTTTTTCCCAGCAATATTTGCTGGGAAAAAATTTGGAAAGCTCGTTAGAAACTGTGATTTGGATACCTTCAATACATGACTTGAATATTTATACTTATAAACTTTTCTTATTATATTAAGTAACTTAAATATGGAAAGTGATGCTCGTCACGGCAAAGCCTGCCGTATGGAAGCATACGTGTTTTTATATCTTGAAGCAATAATCAAGTAAGCTAACACTTATTCAGCGGAGCTCTGATGTTTTACTACAGGCGGGCCCTCCCTCGGAGCTATTTTTGCTTGTTTGGAAAGTAGTATTTCATTCGAAGAATGGGCCGCTTTAAGCCAAAATCATGGAGCGCGGTCTATAGAGACGACCTCTCATATTGCAACTGATGAAGTTCTCACGTGCACTAATGCCACCTCAGAAGAAAATGATGGATTTCTTTCGATTGGAGGTCGAAAAAAGAAACTTCTAAACGGGAAAGACAAATATTTGAAAACGGAAGTGGGATGCATGAGCTAGAAATGTGAACACCTTCTCAATCTGTAAGTCGGTTACTTTACAACAAATATAAACACATATAAGTTAACTTAATTCTTAAGACAAACCAATATTCCCGTTACTTACACGGGAGTATAGGAATAGCCGTCATTTTTTTAAAGCAGTAATATGGCTATTAGAATAAGATGGCCCACACAATGAGAAAATGGTAGGATTAAATTTCTGAAAGTTTTGTAAGAAAACAAAACATAACTACTCGCAGTGAGATTGGAAAACTCACAATATTAAATGAAGTGTGGAATCTAGAGAACTCTTTTTTTATGAAAAACTTCTTCAAAGAACATAACCAA
The DNA here is from genome assembly GCA_034691345.1 of Phasmarhabditis papillosa. Classification (NCBI taxonomy): domain Eukaryota; kingdom Metazoa; phylum Nematoda; class Chromadorea; order Rhabditida; family Rhabditidae; genus Pellioditis; species Pellioditis papillosa. Next base: position 10,824 of record JAQGAV010001864.1, read on the forward strand.
AAAGTGATTGTTTGAACAAACTTTCAGTTTTGCATTTTTAATAATTCTAAAAGTTTTCATCTTTTGATGAATATTTTCATAATCTAAGTTTGCTGAATATAATATTGAAATATTATTTAGACATGATATCAAATAACCAAACCGCTTATTAAGGGAACAACTATGAAAACAATAACATCCAAAGTAAAGCCAAATTCAAACGCTGTGTTTTTAGAAGGGAACCATTTGTGAATAGTAGGCTGTTTTCTAAAAACAGCATTTGATTTAGAATTTATTGCAGACCTCTCCACTAGATAACGATGCTCCTGTGGGACGTAGTGAGCTTGTCTAACCGGACCACCCGGACAGATTATTCAAGCATGTTTATCAACGAGTACATCTTCTAGACCCCCCCCCCAGTCATCTAATACACATCCCAACTATTTAAATGGGCTATTAAACTTAACTATAACTGGTTTTTGTTCTTGCCGACTCTTTTTTGCTCTAGGGCATACTTTTAAGGGGAACTTAGTTTCTACTGACAGGGTGCCAATTTCTTGTAAAACCGATTAATATTGGAACCAGCAAAAAAAGAACCTTTATTAACAATAAAATCTACCTTTAAAATCCTATTTACTAAACAACACCTTGATGAAACAAGTAGTAATATTACACATACAGAAGTGCGACATAACGGACTTTTGACTTCAAACGGGCCTGCCTGACAATAGCTTAAGAATTAGAATGCTTACTTTGAATAAGGCTCTGAATACTAGGAAGGCAAGATTTGATCAGTTAGAAAGTGAGATATTATCATGTTTGGAACTATTTTTCGTCGTGTTTCTTCTGTGCTGCTGCAGCAAACGAAAATACACATAAGACCGCGTAACAGATTTGATCAGACTGGAAAATACAATACACTTGTTGTATATATTTTTATTTAAGTAGTTTTAAATTTCTAAGATCATCTTTTCATTATGAATATTAAAGTGGACACAACACGAAATAAACACGACATTCTTGCGATTTACCTACATCATCGAAAGGGTGAGCACACTTACAGGCAATGAGGGAGGTCTTCTCTCCATTGAATAACTCAAGTGACTGTATGGACTGGGTATCGGATGCCTTTTCTTGTTTAGAAGGAGTGTTCTGTGCATAGGCGACACTAAACACACGGTGCAGGGCCCATGCTATCGGTGCTGCCTAGATGGGATCAATCAATAGAGAGGACCACACAACCAATTAATAGAAAAGCTCGCTCTCAAGATACATATCATTCTCTGTCGAAGTAACATAAAGAGTCCCACCACGACAACGCAATTACGTATACATATATCACAACCACTAACAAGATAGAGAATAAAAGTACTGTTTAACCTACCATTTGCGAATAATAACGTCTTTGTACGAGTTCATTCTTCTTGCGATCTTAAATTACTTTTTTTATCTAACTACGACAATTTGCAGCTTACCAAATTCCTCCAGTAAAAAGACATTGCCTCCAAAAGTATTACACTTCTTTATATTGCCTAACTCAATAAATAACTGAAAGAACAGTTTTCTATTATATCTCGAAGACAAATTCGATACCTGACTGCTTGCAAATATTACGGCAACTCCGTCGCATCTGACTTGAAGTAGACCACCCTGATTGGTTTCTACATCGTGAACAGGGAATTCTCCACCTAGGGCCCGGCCCTCGACATTAACTCGCCCGCGAGCTGCAGCACGCTCCATGGCGGCCTTCATGCACATGTACAATTCTCGACACTGTAACCTCAGTTAAATACACGTACATGTGTTTAGTTACCTTTTTAGTATAAAACTTGTGCATATGTACTTTGTCGTCGTGCCGTCTCCATAGGCATAATACCTGTAAATTTGTAAGGTTTAGATAGAGTAATAGAGTATCAATAGAGTTGCTATTTATTACATGAATATACATTCTTTGTATTTGAAGCAAGTAATATATTTAAAGGTAGTTTGTATATTTGTTAATATTACCTTAGTTTTGGGAGAGTATGTCATATTTACAAGCCGCTCGTACCACCATCTTTCCGTCACCGCCCCAGTTACAGCTCGCAGGACAACGGCATCATCACAAACCTGAGTTAGTTCGTTAAATAAAATAATAACATTTTTTGCACCTCCATAAACATCATTGTTCCTTCTAGGGCGTTAGATCCAGCATAAACAGTAAAGGACTGTTTTTGCACAAGACGGCTGCCCAGTGGTTTAAGAGGAATGAAATTGCCTTGCTGAAAACAATTTAATATACCTCATTGTAAGAAACGAATAAAATTATCTTAGTTTAGTGTTGAACGTAAAGTTGAACTCAAAAAACATTTCAATACGACATTTTTTTGTCATCTGACCTACCGATTGGGGCAATTCGTCCAGCAGTTTATTAATTTCCTTTGAGCAAACAAGACCAATGTGCGCTTTTCCGAGTAATCGTCGAACTTTCTAAAATTAATTATTAAAATTCATAAGATAGTTTAGCTAAGGGGATTATAATAAAAAGAACTAAAATGAATGAATACCTGCTGAATCGCTCGTTGGCCAGTTCCACACATAATCATGTATGCAGTTAAATTATGCAATAGAGTTGCTAAAAGACGATCTTCTTCTAATTCTAGACGTTTCTTCTCCGAATCTCCTAATGCTGAGTAACTGAAATAAAAGTACTATAATATTTAAGAAACATATATTTCTTCTTTATATTTGAATAGTAGTTACAACTAACCGGTCAATCATTTCGGACGGTTCTTGGTCCATTCCTACAATTTCACGTTCTTGAGCAACAACATCAACAAACGCATTTTCCCAGAAGACGACCTTCTGCCATAGCGGATTTTGTGATGGCACTAAATGTAAAATAATATAATTTATTACTAATGATAATATTCACTTACATATTAGATCTTGATAGATAAAGTGCTTCTGAGGTTCTGCTGGTGTCGATAGCACTTTCGGTTGTTCGGTTACTTTATTAACCGACAGGGTGGTAGGATGGGCATGCGGAGTCGGATTCGCAGGTGAATTAGTTTGTGGAGGCGGACTTCTGACTTCGGTTGTACTCGCAGTTGATTCCGAAGCTCTGGAGGTTTCTGAGGATGTTGAATCCTGTTTAGAAGCCTGCGGTCTTGGTGGTATAGGTGGTGGACGGCGATTCAACTCTGGTGCTAAAACAATAGGCAATATAATATTATATTGATGTTCTTACGTTTAGTAGGCGGAGGACCTGTTGGTGGGCCGGATAATGACCGACTTGGAATTGATCCATTTGCATCATTAGAAGATGGTTTTCTTGGTAGCCCACCATTGGGTAACGACTGTGATGGCCGCGGAGCTACTGGTGGAGGTGGTCCGGGTGGTGGTGCGCTAGCTGAAGGGGGCGGGACGGTACTCACAGCTCGCGAAGGTACTGGTGGCGGCACCGGTGGTGTAGGAGTGACATCGGAATTAGAGTTTGGTCTGTAAACTGTTTTTATTAAGCAATATTAATAGTTTACATTACATTGATCCTCTTGGCGAGCCGTTGATTTGGTTTCCCACCGGCTTGTTTGGCGTTCGAATATCTACCGAAGAGGCTGGCAACTTTGTTCTATTTTGCAGATCCTTTAGGTCGTGAGAAGAATGAGTTGGTGTTGCTAACTAAACAAAACGCCGATAATTTTTTAATTTTTTAAAAGGTCTTACCGCACCTGGAGCATTACTAGATGGTGATACGGCGTCAGTGTCCTTGCACCAATAGTGGGTATGCGCAATTTCAAGAACATGGTAGGTGCTGGCCAAGCCGCAACAACCGGGAGTGTTAAATGAAAGCTAAAAACAATGATATTATAGTAAATTGTTAATAACGTTTGAGTACTTATTGTTATTATAAACATATCAAACTTATCCGACCTCAATTCCAGCAATACATGCTTGCAAGACCCGAACATATCCCTTGTATTGTGCTCTGCTTAATTGCTAAAAAAGAACTGTAAAAGACAGTAAAACTTTACTTACAATTTCTTTAACGAACTCATCTTCTGACAATTTGGTATCCAGTCCTAAGTTAAGTTTTGAGCATACCAGTTCACGAAGACTCTCGTCCTCCATTAATCTGAATGACATTGAATAGTAATTAATTTTTTGGTTTACATTTGTTTAGGAAGTACCTTTTTAGTTTGGGGTATGTAAAAACACCAACTCCTTGTCCAGATAACACCTGATCGCAGATTTCACGTACAGCTTGTTGATTTTTGCTGAAATAAGTATTTTCTGGAATGACAAACTAGTAGTGTTTGAAAATGAACTGTTGGTAACGTATTTTCCATTGACAAAATAGGTTCTTCAAAGCCTTTTACAATAAATTTTATATCACAAATCTGTTTTAACGTATAAACAAGTAATGATTGTTGGATATATAAATGTGCCAATTATTTTACGATAACTGCTAACTTACCTTTGTTGGGTTGCCGCTTGGGCACTTGTCTGTGGTTTAGTCTTTACTAAATTCTGACTTTGTTCCATTTTATTGGCAGCTGCCACTGCCAGCGGCCTCATTGTTTTGTCTTTTAAAGCTTGCGCTCTAGGTGCCGTTTTGTTCAAAACCTAAATGTTTTATGAATATATATTATATATTTAACAATATTACCTCGCTGAAAATATTCTGACTCTTCTCGGCATAACCATTAATGGCGCTCATGAACTGAGTTCCAAGAACTTTTTCACCGGAATCGGCCAGAACTCCAAAGCCCTAAATAACTTATATTTTGAAGAGAATGAAACATTTTGCTACCTTTATTCTCATTCCTTTCAGCGGAGGAGTTTTAACACTTGTAGGGGTAGCGGTTGTTTCGGCAATGGTGATTCTCCTCTGGGAAATAGGGGTAGCTTCGAATGGGTCGTCACCGTGATCGAAAGAAAATGAACCCTGGAATTAAGTTAATTAACTCATAGAACATTTAAAGTGTGTATTGCTGAGGTTAACTGCAACTCACTTTTGAATCTGATTTCAGCGCCAGATTTTCGGCCAATCTGGCAAAGTCTGCTTCGCTATCAATAGCAGAAGTGGACATTGAGGATGCTGGACTCGACCTGAAGTTACTATATTAACTTAAATAGTCTTGTAACACTACCTTCCGCTACTAATAGAGCTGTCAATGGACGCTACGGTGTCACTGTGAGGCAGTTCCAGTGTCAGTGGCTCTTTGTAAACGTCGTTCACTTCGGCTATCGGTTTGTTCACGGTGGCTCTCTCTTTAAACAAAGCCAATTATCAATAGTTTTATTAAACATTGTTAAGATATCAAATATTCATATAATTCTTTGAATATACCCCAATTTAAGCGTTTTGTTTGCCCTCGAATATAGAGTTTCCATTGCCAGGGTTCTCTTTCAGATTAGGCCTACCTTCGCACGGACTATCAAATACTAGATCATCAACACTACTTGAACTATCAATAGAATGAGCACCATCATCATCACTTTCAGAGTCATAAATTCCTTCTCTAACATATTGATTGTAAGCATTTTCGAGAGTGGAGTCGTTCGGAAATACCTACATAATATATTATGACATTATAGTTTTTATAACACACCGTGAAATGAACCGGCATCAGGGAGTCACTGAACCATTTAGCCTTGTCACCGACCTGTGCGGGCTGATCAATACCAGCTTGAACCCGCACGAAGGTCTCATTCTTAGGACACAGACAACATTCAGCAAAATATTCGACGGCTTGAGTTCTGAAGTTATATTTCGTTTTATATTCCCTATTCATTACACATTGTCTTTAACTATATTGTATTCCCCGTATTATACATGCATTTTTAGGTCTCTTGGGCTTTATTCGTTTTCGCCAGCCACTCAAATTCTCTAAATGAGCTCATTTGCTTTAGAGAAGATGAAACATTCATGAGTTAATAGAAAAATATAACTGCATTACCCTTTACACTTACGGAACAAATGATAATTATTTTGTACAAAGTCTCAATAGTTTAGATTTTATGTATAGTATAGTTTCACGTATGAACTTGTCATGACCCCCAAACCTGCATAATTCCGTAATGAACTGAGAGCTTTGTGGTCTACTTCTTAGAAAAGATTCCGACTGGAGCGCGACCACCGGTCGAGGATATAGACGTAGAGTGCGCGTATGCTCACTAAAATCCCCAAACACATTAGGAGAATTGAAGAATTTAACCTGAAATAACAACTTTAGAAAAAAATGTCAATAGTAATTAAGATAGTTTTAATTCTAGTGAAACCAGTTTCAAATCACTTTAAATAACTTAAATAAAATAAAATAACTTAAATAAATATTAACTAACCATAGAAACTCTACAAGCTACATCTACAATGTCGGCATCAAGAAGGTAGCCACTCTGTACACTACCTCGTCTTTCATTTGACAGTGACATAGTCATACTGTTCAGGGCACGACGAATATTATTCTAAATATATCAGTATATATAAAAAATGTAACAATAAAGATAATCACCTTCAGAATGCCGGCTTCTGGCTCCGGGAGATCCGGAATGAAGAGATCATCAGGAATAGTTACTTGACACGAGTCCAAATCTACCAAAATTACATCATTCGGTAAATCGGAGAGGTTCTTATGAACAAAAAAGGATGCGGGAACACCAATGACAAAAGGTGTGGGGGCAAGAAGAAGCTAAACATTAATATTACTGTAGAATTATACCAGAAATATTCAAAGATTTAGAATGTATTATATAGTGTACAAGTTTAGCATGTCTATTTTCGTACCTGTTCTGCTGAAGGCATGTATGCCGGCAACAGTGGAATAACTGGGAACATGTATTCTAGAGGATACAGCAGATGTACCAGTGATAGAACACACATACTAACGGCGTTGTAATTTCGCGACTGTATCAATACCTAAAACATACAATCAAAATAGAGTTCAATATTAGTCTTAAAACACAATGAATGTTATGATATTTTTAATAAAAAACTAATAGATTCACAATTGTTGCACATACCTTTGATTCCAGCATGATTGCAGTCAGTACTCGTATGGCCATGTCAATTCCCAGTAGTTCAAAGGGTAGATGAAGGGGAAAGTCAACCAGTGAGAATCGTGTGTGGTCTGGTAGAGCAAACTCGAATATGGGAGCTATATTCGACGGCATTATCTACAAATAATTTTTAATTCTAGTTCTTCAGGTTTAGTAAACCTCTAGTTCCACTTTAGTCTTTCCAGGTACTGGTACCGGAGAGCTGAGCAACATGAGGATCCAGGTCTCGATTTGCTTTATCTCTGTCATAACGTCAGCAGGTATGGCTTCAGTCCAGTGACCCGTTAGCACAGACCAAACTACATCTCTGAAAACCTTAGTTAGATTCTGCTTCAAAATTTTACAGGTTTTTATTCAGTATTATTGTTAATATGAATGTATATACACTCAAATAGAGGATATTCTTAGTTATGATACTGGATAATATAGTCTGTAACAAGAAAAAGGCTGCAAGGTGCGGTGTTACATAGGCTATCAGAAATTTCTCAATTTTCATCGAAAGTAGATGTTCTTGGTATGATTAGAAGCGCAATTTATTGCTTGTTACTAGAAAAATATCATG
>JAQGAV010001865.1:0-18402 GCA_034691345.1 Phasmarhabditis papillosa
ATTCTCCAGTTTCGATCTTGAACTTCAGAAACTTTCTTCAAGTAGCTTCGCATTTCGTCGTGAGATTTGAGACCGTTGTAATCCAGATCTTCTTCAAAAGGATTGACCATAATCGCAGGCTTGTTGGCAAATGGTTCACATAACATCCGCGGTGTAACATAGCCAAAGCCTGGATACGGCTTACTGAGTGGACGGTTGTTGACACAGCTTTCTGAGTGCGATATCAGAGATTGAAAAATCCGATATGGCAGAACTTCCTTCTGTGGAGCTGACTTGTACAATGTCATCTTGAAACTTCCGACCAATCTTTCGTATACAGCTCCTTTCCAAGGACTCAAAGGAGTTATGTGTTGGAACCGTATACGTTTCTTCTGGAACATTGACTGAACTTCCGACCCCATAATAACTTGAGCGAACTTCTTGTAGCCATCTTTTTCCTGATCGAAGGCTCTACGACCTTTAGACTTCACTGAACTTGCTTGAGTTACATCTGACAGAACTGATTTGTAGGTTGAAGTTGACGAATCTGATTCATCTCCCGAAGCTTGGCTTGCATTTTCAGCAAACAAGTCATTCAGAAGCTTGCCTCCCGATTCGAATGATGGTTGATTGTCCAACAATACCATAGTCTGACAACTTTCTTGCTGACGAATTCGGAGAACATATGAATAAATTCCCGATTGCTCAATCCGTAAATAACAGCCAAATAAATAGCTCTTGTTACAAAGCATGTTATCAACGATACCCAAACCTTGCAAACTTTGCCATTCCAAGTTGGGTCGTGGTCGTTGTTGACTCTGAATGGTCAAGCGTAATCAAACCAATGTACTGGAAAGGTTTCGAAACCACCCTTTCAATTGGCAACATTGGTGGGTCTGGATAGTTCTAGGCTCTTGCTGCCCATCTTATACATTCGAAACAGCTTCTGATGGTTTTCTGAATAATGGTCGTCACACCATTTTGACATGTGTAAGATTCCCAAAATTTAACAAGAGTAGCTTGCCTGCCTCCATGCCCGCTGTCTAAATGAGCCTTGAGGGCTAGAAGTATTGTCAGTCGATCTCCTTTGTGCAGCAGAATTGGATATTGACCGTCAAGTTCCTTCTTTCTTTCCAGAACACGACCTCGCAACCGAATAATACCATACTGATCCTTCGAGTGGTACAGCGGATGAGTCCTTGCAGTAATTCCACAGCATCTCTGATGTTGCCGAATAATAAACCTTTCAGCTTCCATAATAGCCTCAAGTTCTATTAACGGCACCAGACCAAAATTATAAGGGTCTGATACTTCAACACAGTAAGCCCTAAGAGCTGCGAATACTGCCGGATCCTGAAGCTTTTTCGGAATCTGGCTATGACTTCTTCAAAAGATTTAACATCTTTATCATAAACCACATAGTCAGATACCCGAGCGTAATCTGGAATTTTCTGTCATTGCTTCTTCCCAACTTTCTCATCTAGCTTAAAGGTAGCTATATCCAGAGCATCTTCTCCATTTCCCGAATTCTTTTCTATTCCTACAGCTTCTTCTTCTAAAATTTCTTCTGGCGGCTCAATTTCGAAATTTGCTGCTGCTGTAGGCCATTCCCTAGAGCGTCTTTTCAACCATCGAGGCCCTTTCCACCATCTGGAATAGAGAACCTCTTTAGCCTTAAGTCCTCTAGTCCCTATATCTGCTGGATTCTCCTCTGTAGCTACATGGCGAACCTCTACTCTCATCTCTTTCGCTATGGAGCTTAAGACCTTTTTGATGTGCCGCACTCTGTTGTGAACAAACAACTTTTTATCTGCTCCTTTCTTAACTTGAGCCATAGCGATAATTGAATCCAAAAACACTGTTAGACTCTCGAACTTCTTGTCAAAGTGTTTCACCAAGAATTCACAAAGATTGGAACCCATAAACATAGCAACCAACTGCTGGAAAATCTATCCCAGAATATAAAATAACCTATTCAGAACGACCCCGTTTGCTAGTACCCTTTTATTCGCTTCCAAAGTTCAGAAACCACTTAATATAGCTATTTTTGGTGAATTTCAAAAATTAACAAAACTATGTCAATGGTTCCCATTCCCACAAATTTAGACTTGTATAATTGTAATTTAGATTTTAAAAAAATATTTTTCATAAAAATGTCCTGAAGATTTATTGATCCTAGAAAGAAATCCACAGAAAACACAAATTTTTACAAGTTAGGCTAGTTCAAAGTGAAAAGCTTGAAAAGCTCTGCTTGTAGCGAAAAATGATGCGAGCGCGGAGGAACAAAAAAAATCAGCATGTCTCATTTTGATAGCCCACACAAATTGGACCAAACTTGTACAGAAGAGCAGTGAGAAGATGGTTCCAGCTAAGGTTAGGCCTTCGGGCCCGGTCTGTCTGAAGATCTAAGTTGGCCGAATTAAGCTCTACTATAGTCAGAGCCAAGAGTAGTTAGTGATGGAGTGTAAAGAATTCAACGCTTGTCTTAGACCCTTTTGGGATCACAGCGCCAATCTGTTAATTCCACCAGCTTTCGCTCCGCGGAGGTGTAAATTCTGCAAAGTTTTTGGACACCATACGTTATTCTGTTCGACAGTCTCACGCTATTGCTGTCTACTCTATCATAATTCATATCGAAGCTATTTCTTTTAGAGCCAGTGGGCGAAACAAGATAGTTCCACTATTTACTTTAGTTTATTAACATTTAATTCTAACATAACTTTATCACCTAATATTCTTTTCGATACCTTTTGCTAACTTGACTTTATCTATTTATATTTAATTATATCCTACTAGTTGAAACTCTCCACGTCTAAAACATATTTTACAATAAAGCGGAACCTTTTTTGGGTGACAGCTGAGTCCACAAAAGACTATGTTTTCATACAATTTGTGAATTTGACCATAGTTCATTTTGTAATGAGCATTGGACAATAAGCTTTTTGCAACTGCACTTAGTCGATAAGAGTTTAATTTATGAACGACCGTCGATGCACTACAAATGTTCCTGGTTTCCCAATTATTGAATCCAGAGCTTGGAATTTCACTTCCGGTGCCGAAAATTTCTTATTCTACTTTTATATTCTGGGATTGATTTTCTATAAATATCGGTGCAAAAAAGGATTATTTCGAATTACTTTATTTCACAAAACTGTCATATTGAGTCACAATACCGACATGATTGCAGCTGGTGTGTAGGCCTGCGGCGCCAGCTAGTAAGGGTAATCTATCCCAGAATATAAAATAACCTATTCAGAACGACCCCCTTTGCTAGTACACTTTTATGCGCTTCGAAAGTTCAAAAACCCCCTAAATATAGCTATTTTTGGTGAATTTCAAAAAATTGAAAACTATGTCAATGGTTCCCACTTCCAAAAATTTAGACGTTTGACCCTTTATTTATGTCAGAATTTCCCCCTCTACAAGACCCAATTTACAGAATTTTTGTAGCTCGTCTCTGAGACACGGTACAGTAACCCAAAAACGCGAAAATCCGAACTTTGACACCTTTTTGACCACTTTCCAGTCTGAATTTTAAAATTCTTACGATGAGAAAGTTTAAAGTCATAAAAAACACTCTTAGAATCCGTTTTCAGAATATTTATAGCATATCCCAGAATGTCTGGGCCGTCTTAGGCCAGCAGGCCTACATGCCAGCTTACTAACCGCAATCATGTCGTTATCGTGATGGTTATAAGTTATAACCAGCATGTCCACTATTAGAACCCCATATGATAATTTTGTGACTCTTCGTGATTCGAAATGATCTTGATTTGCATCAATTTTAAAAGAAAATCCAAAGAAAGCATAAGAATTTACCAGCGATTCAGTATATCTAGGATTCACTCATTTTACTTGTTTTCAGATATAAAATCGTCCTAGAATGAAATTATTTCTACCATATTTTATGTTATGTTGCTTGGCTGCATTTGCCATTGTTTATGTATATGTAGTACCTAATCACATCGAAATTAATGTAAGATCGACTTTATTGCAAATTATAACTAATACTTGCATATCAGTTTGTATAGTTTATATCAAAAGAGAGACTAAAAAGAGAAGAATAAGATGTAAGTACTTTTCAAGAAAACACTTACATAAACCATCGATTTTCTATTTATTTTTATATAGCCTATCTCAAGACCTAGGTTTCCAGCGCGGTATCACGAGAGGGGCGCTATGTTATAAAAAATGAATGTACTTTTGGAGCAAACGCACCACGTCGACCGATTTACATTCATTTTTTATAACTCCGCGCCCCGCTTATCATACCGCGCTGGAAACCTAGTTCTTGAGATAGACTATATCACTTGGCTGCTCCATAGGATATTGGCCTGGAACAAACTATATATATATATATAACAAACTGGGTATCCTGTCAACATCACAAGATTGCCCGACCTTTTATATTGAAAGTTGTGCATCGGTATAAATCGTTTTCTCCAAATTTGCTACAATGTTGATCATTAATTTCAGGACACCAGCCGGCCACGGAGAATTCCATTCTCTAAAGATAATATCAATAGAACAATCGATTTGGTGAGTTTGAGCGTTGAGTATCGATGAATAGTAGAAAATTCAGTATTTTGTTATCTTATTTTGATATTAAAAATTATGTAAACAAGTTGGTATTTTAACTGTATTCCATGTCACGCTAAGATTCCAGTCCAGCATCTTGGAGAGAATGATATTGCATTAAAATGAATTTGAAAATACTTTTGGAAAAAGCTCACCCAAGTCACCGAGTGTCCTTTTTTATATAACACCGCTGTCCACAGGATACGGCGCTGGGAACCGATCCTTATATTTTTATTTTTATTTGCTAATTTGCGCCACAGAGCTACCAACCAGTTTACCAGACTGTATATCATATTTTTAGAACCATACATCTTCTCTATACAGTTTTCAACTGAGCAATAACGAACCATTTGTGTCTGGAGACTTCTTTAGGCAAATATCGGATCATATTCTTAATTCAACCGAAGCGTTGTGGAAGTTTTCGGCCGTGAGTGACCTAACTGTTCAACTAAGAGAAAAACTGAAATATATATAGTATTTAGCTCTATATGGTAATTGTGACAGACTAACTGGTTTATTGGTAGGAGGGGTTTGGCTTAATTTCAAGAACAGTTCAAATAAACCAGGGGAGTCGAGCACTTAACCAGACCATTACTATGTTTCGAGTCATGAGAACTCAAGTAACTCTAACCACAAAATTTCATCAAAACTAAAAATATGTACTGCAACGTATATGTAATGGTTATTGACCGCAAGCGAGAGAACACCCCTGCATGCTAGAACGAGAGAGGGGGAAAAGACAACTCGTCGTACTCAAGAGTTCTCATGAAATTTGAAGTTATCCGATTGTTTTTTTTTTCATTTATATTCGAATAACAAATTGTCTTTTGTTTATTTTATAGAATATTAATATTAAAATAATTATAAAAATAGTAAAACTTAAAATAAGTTTTACTTTTTTAGTTGATATTATAACTAAATCATCATTAAACACATTATTTTTAGAATCCCACAGTCAGCAGAGGCGATATTATCTTCCTGAAAACAGACTATCAATATGATTTTGAAAATATTTTTCCGAAGATTAAAGCTAGATTCATTTTGATTACACATGATAGTGATTATTCAGCATATAACAAGGAAATTTTGAAGTAAGCAATTTGATTCGTAACTGTTAACTGTTTACCTGAAGCAAAAATAGATTTCAAAACTGGAAAACTCAGCAATATCGAGCTTGTGCGAGATCGATTTTTACATTTTGAAGGAGTTCATAACTTATCCATAAGCATAAATAAGCGCTGGTGTTATTTTAAAAGTTTCGTAGCCAACATTTATGATTTTAAATACACTAGATTACCTCTGTGGATCGACCAGTTCTATAACATTTCAAAATATCTATTTAGAAGTCCGAAGCTAATTCGTTGGTATGCTTTGAACAAGGACTTTGACCACGAGCTTCTGACGGCTATACCTATTGGTCTAGCGAATACCAAATGGCAGCACGGTAACCAGAAACTAGTTGTAGAAGCTCAGAAGAATATGTGGGTTCTTATGTTTAAGAAAACATTTTAACTTTATTGAACTTTTCCTACAATTGTGTTATTGATGTTTTTGAATGGAATCTTTATTTTCCTGTAAAATTCGTATCAGAGTAATAATAGATGTCTGTGGCGCCGTTTTGGTTATTCAGTCTGGAATATTCTGAGCAAACAGGGCTCCAACATTGCACGAAACATGTAATAATCAATATTCTGGTTTTGGCTCCAAGCAGTTTGCAGCTACTGGATGTCGGGCCCACTATCTTTCATTCTGGTGGAATCAGAGGCCTAGCAGATTATTATATAGTAATGTTTCAGAATTCCCTTCGAAAACAGAACTATCCAAGTCTTTGTGAATTTTCGAAACACCAATCCCGATCGAAAACTCGTATGGGAGCAATTCTGTGACAAGGAATCGGAAATTAACGCTACTTGCAAGTAAGTATACCTTAAGCGGTAGTCACAGCGCAAAAACCAACCAGTTTTGAAGTTGCCCTCGGTTTCCGAGCTGCGCTGACCATACCAGGCACAGGTCAGCCAATTTTTTATACTGCAGCATTTCAAATTCTGTCAATCATATATATATAGTCAGATTCAGAAGTACTACCGCCGTGTACTCTGCGTGTTTTAGTTATTTTAACACTGCAGCCGCTTTTTACGCGCGCGAAACCTGCAACTGCATGGTTGCCTTCATTTCGTTTGTCTCAGACAAAAATTATATATGTTTCTAGAGAAATCGTTAAAACTCAACAAGAATATCTGGATATTGTTTCGAACACGCAGTTTGTCATCTCACCATTGGGAAATGGGATCGATTGTCACAGAACGTAAGTAAATGTTAACTCGGGTTAGCAAAAGGAATGGTACGCTCAGGGGCGGGAATTTCCTGGGCCAGCCCGGGCTGGGGCACAAAATTTTTTTGTGTCAGACCGGGCCTACCCGTTCCCATCAATGGCTACGATAAATGCCGCACCGTTTTAATATTTCAATCATACACGTTTTTTTCAAAACCTTGCCGAATGCCCATCCTCCAGCTAGCTTACAAGAATTTTATAAGTTAATGGTTGTAATGCATATCTTTGTTTGCAATAACTACCAGATGAATTCGTACAATTGTTCGGTCAACAGCATAAAAACTCATTCAAACCCCATTATTACAAATATCTTTCGGCAAAAATGATAGTAGGTAAGCTTCTGAAAACCGCCTGTTGACAAACATTTTCATAGAATTTCCGTTTTCAGCTGGGAATCGATTGCTTTGGGTGCTATTCCGGTAGTTTTAAATAGCACAATCAGAGAACTATATGAAGGAGAGCGGGTGCTGATTGTAAATGACTTTAAAGAGGTACGTCACGTCAGAGCTGTTAAACCGACCCGGCCTGCTTTTTTGGACCTCGTTTGGACCGTGAATGCCGGGCCGGAATAGGCTTTTTTCAGAATTCGGGAAACTGATTTTTTCATCAGGTTCAGCGTAGTCGAATTACTAATAAAAAATGTTTACCTTATTTTGATTTTGATCGAAAAAGTCAACTTTTATTCGATTTTTGTAATTCCGAAATCGAAAAATGTCTAGGAACCTTTAAAGCCTAAGAACATTGAGATTTTATCGAATTAGATGCGAATCATTTAGTTAACTCCCGAACTACTGGAAGAAGCCACGGAGCGCTTTCAATCCGTTCAGAATACCGCCGATACCTCACGATTGTATAAGACGTACTGGCTACAACAATTTAAAGAAGAGATAGAGGGCATTTAGACTGTATAATCTTGTTATGTATATTTTCACATGTTTTACGAATAAACGGGTATATTTATAGTTTTATTATTTCTGGGACTGCAGTCTTGTTTGTTATTGACTATACCAGCCCCAACTGCTGGCTAGGGGTTCACGCTTCCAAACCCCCAGTTTCTGGCTTATAGGCTCGCTACGCTTGCTAGCAGCTACCCCAGTGTCTCATATAATCTTCGGCTTTTTAAGAGATAATTACAGTAACCATTTCCCTTCCGGATCCAGTGAACCATTTAAATATATTGCATACTTTAAAAACTTAAAAACTGCATGCAACTTTAAAAGCAGCAATAAGATCTGTGGTTCTATATTCTGTCGTTGAACATAATAATAAATGCAATATATTACAGTCATGAAATCAGTTTTTGCAATCTCTGACAACCTGGGCCTAAACTGAAACAATTAAAAACACATCAAACAAAAATTTTACTAATATCAAAAATAATGAAGACGACTAAATAAATGAAAAACAATTATATGTAATACAAAGTTATATCTATTTGAGAATTCTGATTTCTGCAACAGCATTTCACCGACAAACCAGGACCACATCTTGAGACCACAAGTTATTCATCTAACAGAACCAAACACTCGAAGCCCGTGATTTTCTCTTACGTCCTAAATAATGAGAATAGTATTCGAAGATCAACTATTATAAATACAATTATGGATTTAATTTCGGTCCCAAATAAAGATAAATAAAACCGGTAAGGCTCATAGATTCTTGTGAGAAACCATTAAGGTTCGCACCTAGGAGCCTCGTCTTGCTAGCCAGTACTGGAAAAATGCCAGCCCGTTTCCCAAATTGTTTGGCCTCGGCCCAGCCCGGTCCGATTTCTCCAAAAAGGTGGCCCCGGCCCGTCAAATTCCGAGCCCTGTTGCTAGCCAAACTTTAAACGCACCCAAAATTTGTTTGAAATCCGGAATTTTCTGGCCGAACAGACTGATCAAAGTGTTCTTGGACAAGCGACTGAATCGTTCGCGGTATTTCTCATAATAGTAGGACTCGGTGGTTAACGGAAGGGGGCCAATCAGTTTCAAATAAGACATCTATAAAGTATACATGATTATAGTTTTATTAAACATAATACCAGTTGAAGATATTATATAAGTACTTTCCGTAACTAACTAACTAACTAACTACGGTTTTTTTTAGCAAATGAATATATGACTGATTATACGTCCTGTATTCAGTCAGTCATAGTTATGTACTACCAAACACTGATCTAACTACTTTAACATCCAGGTTGCCTGTGCCCAAACGGAATTTTCCACTTCTAAACCTCTAAACAATGAATTTTAATGATTATCACTAGAGCGCAATATTCGCAGCCTGTGCCTACATGAGATTCGTCTGTAGACTATAACCACTTTAACATCGAGGCTGACGCTGCCCACACGCATAGACATTCTTACCATAACTGTTGCCAGATTATATTCGTCCGCTAACTCAATATAGTCCATTAACTCCCAATCATCAGGATTGCAACAGCAACGATGGCTTTGATCTGAAAAAAAACTTTTATATAAAATCTTTACATTGAAGCGTATGTTGTACGGTAGTTGTCGTTCGGACGAAGTTTTATAGGTTAACGTTTAGGAGAAAAATCAGCAAGTTGTGAAGAAGAAAAAGGGCCTAGCACATATCATATTATCAAGGTTAACAAACAAAACGGGAATGCAAGAAATGAACTTTGGGATATCATAAATTTTGCCCATCTATGAGGTTGTGTCTGAAGTGCTTTAGCCTAGTGGTTAGAGAAGCGGTCTCAAAATCTGTGAGGATCTGGGGCTGTGGGTTCTACTCCCCGTAGTTGCCGAAGGCCTAGGAAACCAGCAACTTATGTATCCCATGTTTCGTGCACCCCGAAGACTGAATATTAGGAAAGAGCCGTCTCTGCTCAGAAGGTTCTGAATACATAGCCGAAGCCCTGCTATTATAGTGTGATATAAACGATTATAATAAATAAATTAAGGTTGTGATACGATTCCCGTTAAACGGGTTGAAACTCACTAATACTACAAAGAAGATCACTACACTGAACCATCAAACATGGAATATCGAAGCGGTCACCCATCATTAGTATATTCTTAACATTTTATTCTAAATCAATGAATTAATTCTGCAAGTAGCTAACTAATAGCTTCATTTAACTTATAATCAAATGGTGTTATCGTGGGAGTAGGTTTCAATAAATTAGGTTCGATCGGATCGACTTTTCTAAGTTCGGTTGGGGCCCGAAAATATTGTAAACGGGTCGGTGCTCGTCTCTGCCGGTCGCTTCCACACCCCTGAGGTACACAATAAATGGATGCCCAACTATTCTATGGCTTTGTTTTACCTACTTGTTAGTTTGGATGATCGTCCAGGCTGAATTAACGCCAGCATCAAGGCAAAATCATCAGAATCGACTTCCTTGATTTCGATTTCAGTCTGTGTTCTTTCTTTGAAATCACCATAGAAGAGTCGATCAAAGTAACGGGACTGCATAGCCAAAATCTAGAAACAGAAAGTTATATGTTTTATATCATGAGTATTTTTATTATAATAATAACTATACAAAACAGTGTTCATTCCGTAATAAATTCAGCTACGATATATTCGGAATTTAATATTCACATGTTTACTATTAATAATAACTAACCGTCTTAAGTACATAGAACTTGGTGTCTCCGACAATCAATACTACATCGTGTGGCTTCAATTCGTTAGTGAAGTCGGTGTGTTCGTTATTAGGAATAAAATCAGTCCTAAATATATATCAAAGTTAATAAAACGGTTATTTAATAGTTCTCTAAAGGTTAGGTGAAGGGCAGGAACCGTGGCTTTCAGTTCGGACTAGCATGAGCATGAGACGATACAGGTGTTGCTCCCAAGTTTTGTCAAATGACTATACACTTTTGAGCCCCGATAAATTAAGTCGCAAATTCACATCACTCTTCCCATCATTATATGCAATTCCGCAACTTCAACTGCATGGGTGAGTACGGGCCGGCCTTTGATCAATATATTTGAGCCCGGACATTGTTGTTATTGATTGTTAGAAATCCAAAAAAAGAAATCCGAAAACAGGGCCGGGCTCCAGAAATGTCCACCCCTATCCAGCTGTAACATACGATAAGTATGTGATGTCCTTGACTTCGATTCTTCCAAACACGTGAACTTTGCTGAGAAAAGCCAATGTTTTCTAGAAAGGTAATGCTATTATTGTAGTTCTAGTTCAATTACGAACCGGATCCACTGGCAACTCAAACAACTGTTTGTCCTTAGACATCTTCAACTCAAACTCCTAAAACGAAATTGTTAAGGTCGATGTAAACAAGAACCAACCTTCTGTGAAAATATTATCCCATCTGATTCAAGTGAGATATTCAATAAATGTCTATCACCAAAACAAACTACGGGACTGGACAACTCGGCAGTGATCCGATAAAAGGGAATCTCCTCATCTGTTACGGTTTCGCATAAAATAATCCTGAAAAGATTCAATTTGTCAGGGGATTGGAGCGGCAGTGGTCCGAAATTCTCAGTAGACCCGTAGCTGGCCCGTGAAATTATAAGAGGGATTCGGAAATTCTCGGCCCCGCCCGGGCCGACTTTCCCATATCTCCGCAGACGGTCCTAGCTGGCCTGTGAAATTCTCACCCCTAAAACTACATTTTACAAATTCTGTCCATTAAACTCAAAAATTGATGCTCATAAGCCGCTGGCCCCGATGTTCGTACAAGCCGCCGGTTTAATTAGAAAATTTTCAACGAGTGTGCTCCCAATCGAAACTTTAGTGTGGAAACTGTATTTCCCATTGAAAATTAGAAAAATAGGTCGTCCTTAGCCCCGCCCACTAGTTAAATCTTTCTATTAATCCGTAGCTGGCCCGTGAAGTTTCCGCCACTGCACATTTTTTACGAATTAGGAAATTCTCTCTTATTTTACGACGACTTGGATCAGGAAGGCTGAGAGAAAACTACATTTTCGGAAATCTCTCATTAAACAGAAAGCTGTATATAATTAAATTAAACAGACTCTCAGTATATAAGTCCTAGAAAAAGTACAGTAACCCACCAATTATAGTGCATAATGTTAAATCTTTGATAGTCCTTTGAACGGATACGCAATTTCTTACTTAGAGCAGTTTGTGCACTACCAACTCCATATATACCCTAGAAAAAAGATTATAATCAAGTTTAGATTTGATTATGAAAGTAAAGATGAACTTCTCCAAAAAGTGGCTAGACAAAATATTAAGCTACTGGTTGCTTACCTTCGAATCTACAGGAATTCCCCAATTTGACTGATTCTGGCGCATACGGGACTCCTTCAGCTTAGCACGGGTAAGCATAATATCCCTAAAAGAATTAGTATTACTATTTATATTGGAAATAAAAAGATGTTATAAAGCACAATTGACAAAATTAGAATTAAACTAAAGAAAGTAAAACTAAAGAACAGTCCAAAGTAAAATAAAATTGAAATAAATGTTGTTTTGAAGTAAGAAGTGTGTTGGAAGAATTATATTTCTAGTAAAGCCTGCTTAACAAGAAAACCTGTTGCAATAGGATAAGAGTTTGTAGCTCGGTTCGCGAAAGATATTAGAATTTAATAGAATGGAATATTTATTGTTCGAACGCCAGATCATTTGTAGAAGATTATGGGTTTATATAATGTTTATAAACAAAATAAAGAAAGATTTTTTTTTTCAAAAAACGACAGCCGAACATAGTTGATTAAATAAAGTTGTTCAGTTTGAAATTCTCTATACAAATCTATAAAGAACATGATCATTCCGTGTTATTTACTGTAATAAATTGTCAAAAAGTGTCAAAAAGTGTATTCTAAAACAAAATATTAAACAATGGAATATGTATTATTCGAACGCCAGATCACTTGCTGAAGATTATGGGTTTATGGGTTAAGATAAATCGCATGGAAAACAACATATCCCAAGATGATGGAGCCCATGGAATGGATAGCAATGGAAGAATCTGATCTCAAGGAATGGAGGAATCCTATAGTAAGCGTGGTGGCCCAGTGGTTAGAAGCTTTGCCTCATAAGCTAAAGGTCGGTTCGAACCCCCTATATGTAAGAATATGTAAAACGAACAAATAATGTGATCCTGTGTTAAATGTTCAAATTGTGAAAGACCCATCAGTTCGTCAAAATAGGTGACCGGAGTAGCTTTCTATTTAAATTCATACATGTTCATACATTCTTCATATGATGATACTACGATCCAAGAAAGAAACTACTAATGTAAGCTATAGTGTCAACCTTGTCTTGATCATAGGAATAAATGACTTTAACATTAATTCACATTGTGTAAAAGAATATGATGATTTAAGAAAATTTAACTAAAACTTAGATAAACAAAATATCATATTGCCTTATCCTATTTGCAAGTTTATGATTTCAGGAGATATATGTTGAACACGTTTCTCCAGTTACATAGATAGAAGCATTCAATAACAACACAAATCATTAATGTTAGTTTATATATCTTCTTCAGCTTTATTTTCTTTAAATTGAAATATTTATCATAGTATTTTACTATTTTGCTTTATTTCAAATAGGTATTCAATTCAGCGAGAAATGCTAACTGTTCTATTCACAATCTATTAACTATTTGCTTCTTTCTTAAACATATAATTTTATACTTTTAGAATGAATGCTATTCTTTCTGAATTATTGAAAGATTATGATGTGCCACTGGATGATGGTGCTACAGAAGCTCAACAGAGAGAGCGTTAGTTATTTATTTATGCCCTATGTGTTGAATCTGTTCAGATGCGCGAATTTTGGGGCCGACTTTTTGAGAAATCTCCACTTTTGAGGGCCAGAAAAAGACCACGCAGACCACGCCTACTGCTGCGAGCGCTTTTCGGCAAGACGAAAACTGTCGAATTCAATATGTCCGTCTTTGTACCATACTTTGGGTGCCTAAGCCTATTTTTATAAAGACTTAAGTCATTGAAAAGAAGTATAACACATAACTAGACAATAGGCTTAGTCACCCATTTTGTTTTGCCAAAAAGCCTGCGCAGCAATGGGCGGAGCCTGCCAGAACCACGCCCACATATTCGTGGCAATCGACCGAGCCGCCTGCTTAAGTACTACCCAATATTCAATTTGTACATAATTGGTCAGGAGATTAGATTGGATAAAGATCAGAGAAGACTCAAATTCTTCATACTCCATTGTTACTTTTTAATCGGAATATACTAAACCTCTGATTTCAGATTATCTATCTATGTGCAAGGAAAAAGAAGTATTGGAATGTACTGACCTTGGCGCTACTTCTTTTGCCCGATTTCGCATGGTCCTTGATAGATCGGACCCACAACTTCAAATTATGAAAGTGATGTGTCCGACTGCTCACTATTTTTTTGTATCATTATGCGTAGCTGGTTGTCTGTTTACAAGAAGATACAGCGATGAATGCTATATCAGTTTCCGAATCATCGAGGATAATGGTTATGTGATGAACAGTGCTCTTAAGACTATTACTCAAACTATGGATGGTATGACGACGATGTTGGGGAATAATATATCCACAAGGAAACTACGCGGAAAGGTACGCATCATAGCTTTCGTTGGCACAACACAAGGGTGGCAGCGGGCCTGACCGGACTTTTGAATTAAAGAAACATCTTCGACATTTGGGAAAAAGAATACGTATTCAAATGTCACTAGGTTTGATATTTATAAAAAGCAAAAATATTGACTGGGATAAAAGATTGCCACAGAAGCAACTTCTTAGATATTGCCCCGAGAAGTTTTCACCCCATTAGCGCAGCAAACAAAACGGGATTTTATTTGCCGAGCCCCCCCCCCCGTTTTGCCATTCATATAAACAAAAAGTGTCTAATTTATCTTTTTTAGTATCATCTTGAGGTTTTGTTCGTGGATCCCAACAGAATAGGTATTTAAGAAAGTGTGCATCTAAGGTTATTAACCTCTTTTAGGAGATGCGGAATTGTGTCTAAAGTATGCAGCCAACATCAATGCTAGACTTGGGGTCAGTTACAACTAACGGACTACCGGAAGTTATTCCCTCCAAAGCCGGTCTCGGCCCGGGCCGATATCCCAAAAAGTCCGCCCGGTCGGGCTGGCAACCCACCGAGATCCGGCTTGTCTGATCTGTCCAGTCTCTGCAAAGGGCGTGCCGCTGTCTAACATGTTTTAACCGGGCCGGCCTGTAAGAGTAAAACATTTGAGAGATAGGTGTTTTGATGAAATTTGCGGTATACTCCTTGTTTAGTATTATTAAGCCGCAGAAAGAGCAGGTTTTTTCGACAATTTAAATGTTTTAGGAATTCTCGGACACCAGTTGCCTGAAGGAAAAAGTGAAGAAAGCAGAAAAGTGGTGTAAGTTATTAATCCTTTTAAGCTTATTATTAAATATTAAGTATTAAATATTTTTTTATTTAGTGGATATGGCTAAGAAGAAGAAGGCAGCAAAACAAATAAATGAAAACGGATGCACAACCATAGTTACCAACAATGGTGGGTAGAGTCAGGCGTTAGGGTCCTTTTAGGTGAAAATGGGCTTTCTGACTTTGAAGGTGTTCCTTTGGCGTACTATGCTTAAAATGCAGTACAAAAAGACTCAAAACGGGCTTAAAATGGGCTTCCGGGCTTCCAACTCTCCCGTTGAGCTACCGTGCGGCCCTTTCCCGGGTCAATTTTATCCAGCCCAGGTGCCATACTTTATATACATAATTCTAGGTATTGATAACACCTTATTCGAGAATGTTGCATCGAAGTTCGCCCGATCCGTTTTCCGCTTCCCTCGTGAAGGAAAATCGCAGAAAATTTTTGCGCAAACATGGCGTGCAACTTTTCCGGACGCACTGCTCGAAAAGGGTTACGATCGTGCATCCCTTTATGGTACCGTGGTGGCCCAGAGCGTGAGAAATTCATGTGCCGAGGCATTGCTGGGAAATACGCATACAATGTTCGAGTTGTTCACGCACGATGCGCAACAAATTATGATCAAGCTCCGCCCACATAAGCAGAATGGACCGGAAATAATAGCTGAAACCTTGAGAAGATATGATAGTGAAAGACTGCCAACTTGGGTGAGCAAATACTTATGATTGAGGCACTCAGATACAGGAGAGGAATTTCCATTGCCCAGAGTTCGAAATCTGAAGATCGCTCCTATTTTTTGAGATAATTGAGAACGTAAAACTAAAAATTGGCAAAGAACGAAGCTGTGATTGATCATTTTCAGTGTTAGAATTTTATTAGAGCAATATAAATCTATTGTTGTTCCATAAACTTTTCTTTCAGTTCATGTTCACAATGTATGCCATTGATATTCCAACCTCTGGTAAGCTTTGCCTGATGGTTTTTTCCCATCTCGAGCAACTGATTTGGTTGTGATCTGATCTGGGTCAATGTGCGGAATTCCATATTTCGCATACGCATTCCGCATGTTTTGGAGAAAGTTCCTCAAAGTACAAAAGTTCAATAACGATCTTAAAATTTGTTGGTTATGCATCACGCCACTGTGTAATGCCAAATATTTGATTCTGGTGCTATACAACGCTTTAGAAAGCCTGGAATTCAATTTATAATGATAGTTGACCTGAAAAGACTGTGTTCCGCATAAGTTCCGCATAAGTTCCGCGTTCCGCGACTTGTTGGAAAAATGGAGTTCCGCACATTGCTGGTCAATCTGCCGGGCCAAAGTCGAATATTTTCCTGTCGGCTGGGCAGAAAATATATTTAACAGAGCGTACTAGTTTTGAAAACCATTGCTTAAATTGTCCCACCCCGTAATAAATTTTTATTTTTAGCCGTAATCAAACGAGCACAATCTCGTCTCGACTTTGTACGAAAAAACCTTGAGGTAATACTTTCAAACTTGCTAAATTTATGTAACATTCATCTTTTCAGTTATATTCTCGTGCTATACAGTGTTGTATTCTTTACAAGAGAGCTCCGAAAATCAACGAAATGGTGGGTTTATATGCTAGCCTACGTTTCAGCTACTAGAATTGGGGTTTCGGTTACTCAACTAAAATGGGCCTGTATTTTGAGGACTAACAAGGCTCAACGTGACGGTCCTGGCCCCGCCTGTGTCCGGCCGAATAAAAGTGAATTATTACCACAGGGTACCCCGGGGAGAACTATTGTAGCTTGATGAATACAGCCACCAAACTTGATTAGCGTACCGGAGCGCCCAACTCTAGTTGACATAGTCTATAACAATATCTCTAAAATACTCGTTCTAGATGGAGGAGACTCGCGTGAAAGTTTTTGAGCTCGAAGAATGCACTGAACTATTTGAGAAGAACTGTAATTGTGACAGTGAGTTTCCTCGACTATTTTGGAAAGATATAGAAGCTGTATTGTTAGGCGAGGCGCTACAGCTCAATTTTTGCAGTCTTCATATAGCCAGAAATTCGCCGTCGACCTAATACTGGTTTGAAAACAGTGGTTTACGGAATCCTCCCGATTCCCTCACGAAACCCCGGAAAACATTTTCTAAATCTCTATCGGATTCCGCCTTCTCCTAAAAAGCGATACCACCGTTTGAGAAATTGCAGTATATAGTTTTCAGAACTTCATCTATCCAACTACTGCAACATTAAGATGTTAATCGACAAGAAATCTCATCATATAACAGTGCATAGCTGGTCAATTTCCTTGTCCGATTTATGTATGGACCTATACAAAAATGACCAAGCGATCAATCTCTACACACAAATTGCAAATCGAATCTGTCTTTATAAGTCTGAGGATTTCCGTAGCGGCACAAATATTCTATGCGAACTTGTGGTTGGAGATAAGATGTATTGCTCGAAACTGAAACATCATTCCGAGATTGGACGAAAAGGTCTACAAAAGGACATGTTCAAAATAGAAGAAGTCAAGGATGTCAAAGTAATCAAGGAGGTTTGTGACAATCGACTTACATTGCTAGTTAGCCTATAAAAGGCTGTGAGGTCGGCCCCGAGCCGAATTAACCCGAATGTAATTGAAATATTTGAAGAAAATGAAGCATATCTTGGTTTAACAAATTCCTGAAGTGTAGGACGTTGGAACACTGTCAATTGGCCCGGGCCCAACTTTTAACACCCGACTTTGCGGAGCCCTAGCTATAATTGAATTGGTGGTGTTGGTTTTAATATATTTCTCTATATAATATCAACGCAAAATATATTCTATTCAGTAGAACCTCATTTATTTATTGTTGTTATGTAGATGTATTTGCAGATCAATGTTACCGTCTATGTATTGAATGTACTGGCTTTTGGTACGGTTTTGATCAATTGGTTCTGGGGTTTCTTTATTACAAGTTATCTATATAAGTGGTCATAACTAATATCTTGGAATCAGTTCGCTTAGCTATGCTTGAAAATTATTTTCTACATTCCGTTATTTGTTTTGAATTCGGCTATAGCCCCCCCCCTCCTCAACAACTTATTTCTTATAAAAACTAACAACATTTTAAATATATTGCCTTCATCATAACGAATTTTCTTTCAGCCACTAATGAGAAGGCACATCAGCTATTGAACAATAAGAGAATTGAAAATAACAAAGTATGTTTGGTAATTTACTTTTATTT
>JAQGAV010001866.1:0-18401 GCA_034691345.1 Phasmarhabditis papillosa
AATAAATAAAAAAAAAAAAAAAAAAAAAAAAAAAAATCCTAGTGAGAAGTGGTGTCATTAAAATAAACGTACTTTTCCAGAATATGTTCCCATTTCGCGAACATCCATTTGTTTTTTTATAACTTCCCTCTACATAGTTAAAGATTGTATTCCACGTGTCTATTTTTTAAAGTATTTTATTTCCTGTTTCATTCGTATCACCATAATAGTAGATTTCTACGAGGCAGGGCTTCGGCCATTCATTTCGGAATCTTCTGAGCAGAGACGGCTTCTTTTTACATTCAGTTTTACATACATTCTCCTTTCCAACATTAAGTCTTTGGGGGCACGAAACATGCGTAGAATCCTATAGTAACGGAAGTGATCTCTTATTTTATATCATATATATTATTGTATCTCTATTGTTTTCTTTCTATTCTTTTAAATCCTTTCTTTATTTGACTCGTCATTTTTGCTTTATTTTGATTGATAGGTTTGCCTTTGGACCTACCAGCAAATCCATGACCCCGCGGGTACGGCACACTAGTTTTATAGTTAGCAACATTATATATTTAGTAGTATTATATTAAAGAGTGTATTATTATTATCCAAATACAGTTAATTAATTCTAAATCAGGTATATTAATTCGAGAAAGAAGCAGGTTTTGTTTTCCGTAAAATATAGTCAGCACCAAGAGTGATAATGGAGTGTTGCTTGCATTTTTTGGAGAATATTGCGTAAATTTTGGTTTTTTGAAGAGTTTTGGAGCCATTTTCAACCAGATTCTTTTTCAAAACTCCATTATTACTCTTGGCGCTGACTATAACACATTGAATGGAACATTCCGTGTTACCGGTATAAGTCTTCAAACTGAATATCTTCATATATTAATTCACATTAACTATCCAATTCCAAGATTACATATTAGCTTCCCTGTTAGTATTTAAATCCCAGTTATTCGGTGACTTGTTTTTTGTCTATACCGTTTTGCAAGTACTTGGCCACCTGTTGCCATTTTGCGCCCTTTAAACTACCTATTTATCTTACAAAACACTAACATTAGCTAGAAATTGTCTTTAACCAGAAACAGGCATCTTATTCAGGAATTTCATCACGGGTACATTTTAAACAGAGTTAAATCCTAGCCCTTATAGGTTTAGCAAAACATTCAAAATAAAGCTTTGTAGCATTAAATCACTGGGAAATGTAAATTACAGTTTGTCTTTATAGTTTCCACGGGTCGCCAACGGCCGCAGTGGGGTCAAAGGACTGTGCCCCTTTTTAAAACTTAAATGTAATTTTTCTCTGAAACTACTGAACCAATTTTTCCCAAAAAACTCATTTCCCTAGATCAGATTACGGGCTATGGAATGTTACGAAATTAAACATAAGTTGAATGTCAAATAATTCTAGGAATCGTGCACCAAGTTTTCGCTCTCCGATTTTGCTCTGCATCGTTGCATTAGGGCGCGGCGAGAAGTGTGTCCTATTCTTGGAGCAGTGGTTTTATAAGAAAATGAATGAAAAATATTTTAATTTGGAGCCGTCTCGTTTTTTTTATTTTCATATGACAACGCCTCTCTTAAGGATACTGCTGTGAAACTGAAGCTCTTGATGCAGACTATAGTGTAGTGTGATTTAAGATGAATAATGGAGTGTTACTGCGAATTTTAAGGAAATTTTGCGTATATTTACGGCTTTCGAATCTTTCAGAGCGATTTTCAATGAGATTCATTTTTTAACACTCCATTATTTCTCTCGAATCAGACTAAATATAGACTATATATTTTAAACCACCCAAAATTTAAATTAACTTTACAATGTTTCATTTATGTCTGTTTGATATTGTGTTGACAGTCTTATGACATTGTGATAAGCGGCGGCTTTTTAAAATTAGTTATTTTTGATAGTTCTTAGACTAATTACAGTGCGAAATTTGTCATTACGGGGTGTAGGGTCGAACTTGTGGCCTCAGGAGCGGATATTGATATAAACTCATTTTAGTAGTAAGTATCTTACTCATTTAAAGATTAATCAACTCATTTTTAAAGTCAACTTCTCTTATTTTTGGCAGTTTCTTGAATTTCTTGGCGTTATTTTTATTGAATGGGCTCTTCCATTGTATTCACTAAGTTTAGTGACTGTTTATCGTAATCGTCTAGATTGACTCAAACGAGCTCTTCAGATATAGTCGGCGGCCAAGGCTTATACAAGGGTGTACGGTATGAACTTCAAATTTCATTGGAGCGCGGCAGAGCAATGGCCCGCGAAAACGCGGACCTGTCAATGATATAATATAGAACACCACAGCTAACTTATTTTCCTGCAACAATTTATTTATAGTAGTGAATATAACTAGTTGGCGCAGTTTAAATAAAGCCCTCAGACCTTTAACTTGCATGAGGTTTGCACACGATGACTATACAACTGTTAGAAGATGTTACTTCATTTTCAACTCATGCTTGGCGTTAGAAATGATCCTTACTCTTAGGAATACACATTTTTGCAGCAGCGCTCCCCTCGAGCTACCGCATTTGAAACAAAGCCCAAGAAACTATTTACTTTCCATCCATGTCAACTAACTTTACAATCCTTGTTAATCCATAAGTGTTGCCGGCTCATTGGTCGCGGCGCTTCTTTCCTCAAAGAGGTGTCAATTTCACATTCTTTGTCTCCTTATTATCATAAATCATAAGGACTAAACCATCTGTTCCTGAATTTAACACTTCCTACTCTGGAGTCTCCCCGTCTTTACTGTACTCATTGCGTCTCTCGCCGTTTGTATGCAAATTTGGCCTAGGATCAGTTATGGCGGCGTCTTTTTAGGCGCCTCCAAGCGTACGTAATTCAATCTGACAGTTTATTTTAGCACCTAACCCGGTATTGCGTATCCGTTGCGATACAGTAAACAGTATAGTAATAGAGTAAGAAAAGCATGAGTTATTGGGATAAATAATAATAATATTAATATAATTTATTGAGTAATAATAATTATTATTATTACTGAATAAATTTATAAATTGGGATTAGGGTTTGGAAAACATTTTTGCAGTTAGTTAAATTAGTTGTCAATATTTTCATTCGGAAGGATGTCAGACCCGGCAAAATGAATACAGAGTATGTCAGGATTTTCGTTTGTACCATTTCAAAAGATTGATTTACAGTATTCTGAAAGGGTTTGGAAATACTGGAATGATTTTTCCATTAAGCTTCAAGTTTTCATCAAATAGGGACATATATCGAAGTATAAAAGTTAGTTATGAAATTGACTATAGTCCGTTTCAAAACCTAGACTGCAAGCGCGGTTTCTAGTTAACGTGCCCCGATGACGGGTTTCCCGTTAAAAAATTCAATTTTACTCGAGTAAAATTACTCTTTCACTTATAAAGCCGGTTATAGCGGAACGTTAACTACAAATGGCGCTTGCAGTCTCGGTTTTAAAACAGACTATATATATTGTAAATAGTTCACTTTTCACGTTTTCTATATATAATAAGTATGATTACTTAATTGTATCCCTGTATAAACTTAACTATGTTTTAATTTTGTTTATAAACTCCATCTTAAACACTAAGATAAGTTTCCGGTCTTTCCAGGTTTCCAACTTTTCGATAACAAAACCAAAGCAGCAACTTTTTATAGCTTCCAACAACGCATGAAGTCGCTGGTAAACAATTTAGTGATTATGATTTGATACAAAAACTAGGGTTACGGTAGTTTTAGCACTATTTTTTAATTAGTTATGTATTCTTTTAATTCACAATCAAAACATTATGAGTGTGCTCGTAAAAGGTCGTATTTGGAGCGGTAAATTGGTTGGTATTGGCCGTATTTGGCTATATTGAGTCTATGATATGCATTCGCACTAATTAACCGCGCTCTTTTGACAACACCGCGCTCTAATGAGATTAGCGATTACTGTAGCTAATCTATCCTAAATATGTATCCATTTCACTCCTGGTGGTCGGCTCCACAGGACACTTGACTATCAACAAGTACCCCAGGTAGCCTTTTGAACCTTTTAAGGACGCACCGTAATCTTAGCCGAAACCTTCTTAAGGTGGGAATATTGATTGGATTATCCCGTACTCCAGACTGTTACCACCTTTTTGGGGCTAATTTTACCGCACGTGAGGAAATTGGGAGGCGGAGTTTGGGGTTCTGCCATGGCTTCTTGGAAATTTAGTATTGACTGTTTTGTGTTGTATCTTTCATTTAGTATCGTTTTTACAAATTATAATTATTTTGTTTTCTTAAAATTAATTAAGTATTATTATTATTATTATTAAACACTTTGATATCAATATATTCGAAAAACTTCTTAATTTTTAAGCCAACTGCTCGGAACAATCATCTGTCACTGCTTTTTGCATTACGGTGACTAGCTCGCGGCTCCCGACGATTTTGTTGGATCATCGCTCAAAAAGTTTCACATGATTTATTGCTGAAAGCTTAACTCTTTTGAAATGTTACAATTAAGTAATTAGTAATACTACAGTCCATATCATTCACTATAGTCTGCATCAAGAGCTAGGCTTCCAGCAAAGTATCCTGGAGAGAGGCGATGTTAGATGAATATGAATGTACCTTAAAAGGAAAGGATCCTAAACCGCCGATTCTTCATTCATTTTTGTAACACACCGCTATGTCCCCAATGGCCGAGTATAGAAATGCCCGGGTGGGTGCCCGGGCAGTTTTTGGCTGCCCGAATAGATAAGTAGATAAGAATTGTTGCCCGGGCAAGCTAAAAACTTGCCCCACCCGGGCGTTTCTATACTACGGCAACAGATGCTGCGTTGCTTGGAACATACTATTTATTGGTAAATGTATTGATTTTCCCTCTAACTTTTTATAAATCAATCATTTCTTGAGCTCACAGTTTTTACAAAGACCGAATGTTTTAGAAATCTTTCTTTTTGCCATTTATTTCATTATTGGATCGTTTTTCTTTCCCGAAAGTCATTTTTCTCTCCTTCTGCTCTAATCAATACGAGATAAGTTTTTTTTCTGCTCCTAATGTTGCCATATTGCCGAGTTAAGAATGGTTCTAGCCACTCCCAAATCGAAGATAAAACACAATACAACCAAATAAAAGCACCCTATTTTTGTAATAAAGGCATTTTAGTCTGCTTCAGGACCGGTGGACCGGACCGTTTGTAGTGACCCCTTCCTTCAGGTTTGTGCGCTAAAGTAATACCGCTGTAGAAGTCTAGGTAGTCAGTTGAACAGGTTCATACCGTTCGCACTCCATAGTTAAGCCCAATTTAACGTTCCAGGGAGTTTTTCGCATTTCCGAACATTTATATACCCGTTTCGAGCAGCTGATTGACAGTGTTGTATTTGTGAAATTGAAGCCTGCCAGTTTTTCCACTGAGACATCTTGAAAGCTTATCATTTTACTGTTTTTATTCATATTTTGTGTTGTCATATAGTTAGGTAGTGGAACCTTATACATAGTAGAATGGTTTCGGACATAAACTTTTAAGTTATTCTGACCCAAACACTATGTAATTTGAGATTCGGGGCTGCCGATAACCTGCATGTCTCCTCAATTCAGGGACTGGTTGGGTTAAAAAAGAATCTTGCCGAAAACGGCTCTGAAAGTTTTCGAAATACGAACAAAATTGCATGATTAACACTCCATTAATCCTCTTGAATAAGAACGTGTCAATCACGGCCCGGGCTGCCTAGCAGTTTTGCTACCCTTGCACCAGGCTAGAGCACTATACCAATGTTGGTATCCCGCAATTGCTCGATAGTTGATTTTAAGTCAATCACCCCTAATCGAATTACACTAATCCTATCATTCAAAGAAAACAATTGTATTGCTAAAAGTGTCTAATTTGGTAACAATCCTACTGTATTATAATGATGGTGGAATATTTTTGAATTGAATGGCTTGCATGACCTTGATTTAGCCGCATTAATGTTATCCCTCAACGAATATCATTGTTTCAAATTTTGCTAATGAATTTTAGGATATATATAAATATGTGTAGGATATATATAATCTTTTGCGAATTGATACGGTGCCCTCGTGAAAAATGGACAAGTACTTCAATAACTTCACGTCACCTGGGATATCACTAAACTTAGAAAAGATTCTTTTCCGAAAATGTGGCAAAAAATATTCAAATCTTTTGAAAACGCGCCATTTTGTGCCAGCTTATGCTTTTGAATTTGTACTCTTTCCAACTACATTGATTGATTGAGTAATAGTTGTAGAGTTTGGCGCTCCAGTATCACAGTCTCCCCGAATTTCGCGCCCAAACTCAAATACCGTAATCCTCATCATCAGCAGGTCGGGTGAAACACCTCCTCGACCCCCCTTTCTTCTAATTTCTCAGCACTTTGCACTGCCGTTTCTCACATTTTTCATTTTTCACAACGAAACTCGTTGTTTTCCGGGTGGTCTTGCTGGATGATTTATATCACTGTACTTTCGGCAAATTCGAGAATTTTACAACAGTTTCCAAATTTGTTTTATGTTTTATTTTTAGCTCGAGTTTTATATATTGACTCGTTTTTACCAACTCATTTTCAGAATGACGGACGGTAACCCGCTTTGGGGTTGCGGAGCACCGGGCCTTGACTGGAATCCAGTTGCATCGATGTTCAGTCTGCAGAATAACCAGCAGAACGATATGGTGAAGATGGAAAAGTCGGAGACTGAGGTTTGTTTGGAAAGAGCAAAAATTATCAAGATTCTAAGGATTGGAATCCTCTCTTGGATATTTTTTATTCAAATACTTTCGTAAATATTCTTATTACCTTCAAAAACAATCAAATTAGTCCGTAATAAAACCATCTTCCACTATTTGAAAGGTAGCGCATGCTGCTCTAAATATTTTTTTGTTTTGAAAAACTCCTTTAATTCTAGCCAAAATTAGAAATCCTCTCATATTCGGGAAAAGCTCTCCCTCCCGCAACCATGTTCCCTAAATCAATTATTTTCCACCTACGTGATAGATTATGCCAATATTTCCGTCAGATGTCAGTTTCATCTAAATTTCTCATCTTTTCGTGATGTCAATCACTTTCGCACAGTTTAGAACAGCTTTCCGTCAGTGCTTGTCAGGTCGTTTCGATTTGGTCCGTTTCGAAGCTCTGTGAAGCTGACTGTAGAGCTAATCCAAAGCCCAATTTAGTTATTAAATTTATCCGATGGTTCGACCCGGATCCAGACTATGTTATTCCCAGATACTTGCTTACATTGATACTAACCAGGATTTTGAAGTTTGTTTTCTTTCTGATAGCCTCATACATTTAAACCATGTTATAATCTGATTCGAGATAAATAATGGAGTGTTATTTGCCTATTTTAAGGAAATTTTGCGTATATTTTCGATTTTCGAATACTTTCAGAGCTATTTCCAATGAGATTCTTTTGTAACACTCCATTATTACTCTTGAATAGCACTAATAGTACGCGATGCCTTCAAGATCGCGCGCAACTATAAGCACTTATCCTAAAAGTTGAAAACCTCCAAACTCTACTGCGAAGAACATCTTCCAATATTTTCCACTTCCCAGCAATTAATTCACCAATTTTGCAGTCACGCTGTAAAGCGAAATATTGATCGCCTAGTTCATTCATTACGGAAGGATTTTGTTGTGTTTGTGAAATATAAAAGTTTCTGGGAACTGTAACAGTGCTATATTGTTGAATTCCATGAAATATCCCCATACCGGAATCCTGTTTTGTGCTAACTTTCTAGTTTGATAGTAAGCCTCACTACCATTCACCATCACTTAGTATGATTCAGAAACCCAAATTTTTCTACGAACCCTATTTCAAATTAACGTTATTTCCTTATAAAGCGTACATAATTAAGTTATACTGTCATCTCAGCTTCATAATCCCCTAAATCCACTCCACTAGCTATATATTAAGTTCTTTTGTCGCTAACGTTCGAATTTGTCATTAATGATTTACTACTTTTCTTGGGAACAACATTCTGTCGTCTATGTATCACATAATGTCAATAGATCCTTCGCCTAGATTGATTGACTTTTCTCAGTCGGTGGTCTTCTTCTACGCCGGTTTTCGCGTCAGGACCTATCACCCCTTGATTGACTTTCGATACGTTTATATCAGTCCTTTATCTTCGTCTAATGTTTATAAGTGTGGCTGCATTTAATCCTTTAATATATTATCTCTTACAATTTACGACCATATCGCTCGCCGCGATGCCTTCAAGATCGCGCGCAACACTAGGAATCCGATGAAGATTGGGTGAAATGAACAATATAATACGATTATTGGAATTAATATTTATCTTAAAATAATAATTATGCAAATAAGTTTTGTTGAAAGCTAGGTGGTAATAGGAAACATTAGTTTTCGGACTCTACAATTAGTACAACTATGATCCTAAGTCTATACGAGCAGAAGGGTTATCCCTGGATTGAGCAGAGCTTCCAAGTACAAATTCAAAATTTCAATTCCAGTTGGAAACATTCAAAGCATAAAAAAATTGTTTAAAACCGTTTAAAACCGAGAAAACCGGCACCAAAAGCCAAACTAACCCTCCAGGTCCTCCTAAGTTAGCTAAGGAGCTCTTGACTTCTCGAGCCGCCGGCTTGACTCCGGCTGAATCGACTTCCTAATAGACATGTAGAAGTAGCTGGAGAGGATGTTAGACACCACAAAATCAATGTCTACCATATCGGGGGCGTGGTTTCGAGCGGCTATTGGTCCGTGGCCGATTCTGGGGGCGGAGTTTCGTCGGTCGGAGGGGCGCACGTAGGTTGGTGGCCTGGGCAGGCGGGCCTGTTGCGAAGGCAGCATATCACTCAATTCAAGAAACAACACTCGCACACTTCAACTTCATTAGCTGTCACTACTAATTCACTCATTCATTTATTCATCTGATCGGATTCACAACTCCGCTTCTGTCAACGACGCGACGGGTACAAGTGGTCAAGTGGATAGCGTGACAGACTCTGAGACAAACGTGACAAGTCGCCTGTCTGGTTCAATCCCGCTTGCCGTCCATCTCTTTTGCGGACATGGCTCAGCGGGTTAGAGACAACACTAAACATAATTCATGACGGTTATTCGATTGACTGACTGACTGCAACTTTCTATCATTCGGCCGGCCCCAACAATATAATTTATCTTGCGCGTAGCGGTTATTTATCTCGTTTCGTAAAATAAATGACTTATTTTCCCCCCAACTATTCCTAGGGACAACCCCCACTTTTGTTAGAAGTATCTTCAGAAGTTAGCTTCTCACTTTATCGGTCTACTATTAACCTTAATATTACTTATTTCTGGAAGTATACAGTAATCTCTTAGCTTGCGGCGTCACCGAAACCGGCGCACCACTTTTGAAGCAAACCGTTTTGAAGCTTCCTCTTTCGAAGAATTCATAGTTCGATATTTCATTTTACTACAAAACGATCTTACACTTCTAAACACCAGCCTTTGTTTTGAAATCTGATCCGATACATAAATTTACTGCATTTTTTCCGGCAATTTTGTTGTCAGTCGTATTTTAAGCTGGCACTCAATATATCAGTTGTTAGTGTTTAGTAGTGCTGGGGCTTGATCCCACCGCTGGCTTTCAAATTGCCTCATAACTTCTGTTAATGACTATTAATGAGTCGCTAAAACTTCTGCTCCGCAATATCCCCATGTTTCAGCTGGGATTTTTCTAATTTTGATGGAATTTGCGGATTTTGAAGCGATTTGAAGATTTAGATAGGTACAAACCTCAAGTTTTGGTGCTATATACTCCCAGTTACAATTTTATAACACTTTGAGGGAACTTTTGTAGAAATTGGTAAATTTTTCTGTGAGATTTATAGAGCCCGAGCCAGGAATGTGGATCATTTCCTTTTTTTATCATTCCGGAACTGCAGAAAACCCTTCAAAACCCTTGTAACTGTCAATTTTTATCGAAATCACTGGTGTTTTTGCCGGTGTTCTTAGCGCAGCATTTCGAACACGAGCGCGCTTATCTTGACACTTTCGAACATAAATTCTCGATTCCTTGGAGATTCGCATCTAAATGACGGAACATTGCCAATTATTCGGAGCGTCTGGGGCGTTCGCCGACTTTCTCTACCAGCTAACTCTTCATTTTCAACCTAGAACTACACTTTTATGGTTACTTCAAGTATTTTTTAGTGATTTTAGTATTAAAATTGAATTTTTAGTTTGATTTCTAACTAAATCAGCTTAATTAGTGATCGAAAACCTGAAGAAGCGTCTATTGAACCCCTAAAAGCCAACGAACACTCCAAATTTCAAGCAGAAGTTCAAGCACCTACTTTTTTTGGCAAAACTCTGTACTACGTCCTCTTGATAAATGCCGGCTCGGCCACACTGTGGAGCACTTTTGCGAGATTTATTAGACAAGCGCGGTCTCGCACGGAAAGATCAATAAGCTAAATAGCGCGAAATTTAAAATTAACTTTTTGTTTGCTTAGGAATCTTGTTTTTTTCCATCAATAATTTGTTTCAAGTATTTCAAAACTAAAATGTTAACCTTTCTTAAGCGTTTTTAGAAAGTTGCAGTCCCGATGTTTATAAAAGTATATAAAACACAATCTTATTAATATTTAAGTTATAAAGTTGTATTTTCAGTACGGAGACGGTTATGGTCCTCCGCCGGGTTCGGATGGGTATGTTGACCCTACCGGACAGGGCATGCCCACCTTTCATAATATGTATCCAATGTATCCTAATACCATGGGATCAGCTCATCCGGCCATGTTAGCCGGTGGAATTGCGACCGGAGTCGAGGATGAGCGGATAAAACAGGATAAGGCAGCTATTTATGCGTAGGTTTTACTAACTTTGTATCAATTTTAATAATAGTTCATAAAGTTACATTTGTTTTGCTTATACTATTGAATAGCTCTAGTCACCTCTCATGATTTGAAAGATTTGAAAAGTTTAAAAACCATTTTTTGTATAGTAACTCTATAAAATTGTTATAAAACTAGTTGTTTATTTAAAAATATATTTAAAAATAGCCGAAATAAAGTTATTAACCCTATTTTAAGACATCCACTCTACCCTCTACTTACATGCCTCTTTGAGAAATGTGAACTCGCCACTTCAACCCCTCGAGAACAAAATAGAGAAGGTTCATATATATATATTAATATTTTTGTTTTTATATTTTTGTTTTTATATTAAGTTTTAAATTTTAAAAAGAATTTTCGTTGAAATTCGATATTTGTCGGCAAAACGTTCGTTTTACATGCACTTGTTATCAAAAGGGTGGAAAAGCCCCGTTCCACCTGTAAAAGTAGTCAATCAAAATGACTAGTCATAATTATTTGTTGTATTTTATATTTAAACTTATTTAACTTTAATATTGTTTAAATACATTTATCATTAAGGTGGTCAAGTGAACGATGTCTGCTCGTCAAATTCGTTCAGTGAAGACCTCAAGGAGTTCACTAAATTGGTGAGTTTTGATTTACTTGAATTATTATTAAAATAATATTGTAATATATTTATTAGCAACATTTTAAATTTTATTTTAAATTCCAGGTTTCCAACGACAAGCCCTACTACGTTCCTAATCCCGAATTGGATAACCTAATGTTACAGTCAATTCAAATGCTTCGATTTCACCTGTTAGAGCTGGAAAAGGTACGGTACTCTTATATATTCTGAACCTCTTAGTTTTCTATACAATTCCACTCGCTTTTTATTCTTCTGATAACAATTCTAAGCGTCGCATCCGACCAAAAATGGCTGCAAGGTGTTCAACGGTTCGGCGGCGGGGCTGGGGCTCGCTTGGCACGGACTCCCAGCTTATCTCCACCACCGACGACTATCGGTCTCCCAATTTTTAACACAAACTGTACTTTTTGCATTAGAACTGTCTATATTTACCTACTTTTTGTTCACAGTTTAATATGGTACATTTCATTTTATCGGTTTGAACATTATAGACACTTTTTCTTTCCAAAGGTCACCGCCAAAGGGCTCTATTTTCTTGTCTAGGGATACTTTCACGGTATTCCAAAACTTGGCTCTACCTTTTGGAAAGTACTCAAAATCTAGGCAAAATAACAATTCGGAACAGCGTTCGGTTTCGCCCACCAGGGTGCGGCCGGCGCCCCTCGGCTAATTTGCATTTGTTTAGCAGACCTTTATTTGCGTTCCTAACTTTTTATGTTTTTGCGCAATCATGATCATCACATTATTCGCTGCTGCTATCGCTTTTTAATTGAACGAATCAATCGATTGGCCGACCGACGACGACACCGTAATTCTTCTTTCATTTAAA
Source organism: Phasmarhabditis papillosa (assembly GCA_034691345.1). Taxonomy (NCBI): domain Eukaryota; kingdom Metazoa; phylum Nematoda; class Chromadorea; order Rhabditida; family Rhabditidae; genus Pellioditis; species Pellioditis papillosa. The sequence continues at coordinate 12,238 of JAQGAV010001866.1, forward strand.
CGACGGCGCTACTTTTCAACATCGCAGCGGGTGGTGCCTCGGCCGCCGCGCTAACTTGCTAGCACGAACACCGTGAATACGCCAGTCGTTTGGTAACAAGATGGCGCACAGCGGGTGCACTAATTCATCATCACGCGAAAGATGAAAGCTAAAAAAATTGAAGGAATGATGAGGGAAATAGAAAAGTCTGGGTCTGGTTTTTCCCGAAAACTTCCTAGATCATAATGTTTTGTGAAACTTTTGTTTATATAAACTATTTTTGCAAGTGAACTGCAACCTGATACTCACGTTTCAAAAGAAACAGTTTTATCTAGCTATAAAAAGGTGGTGAAAGTAAGGGTGTTCCAACATTTCAAGTGGGAAACTAGTTAAATAAAAGGTTTAGCTCTAAATTTAGTTACAATTTAACCAACTAGACAATTTTAAACTAATTATATTAAACTTTGATATAAGATAAAAGAAAACTTCTTCATGTAATCTATTTAGGTTCACGAGTTATGCGATAACTTCTGTAACCGCTACGTGACCTGTCTGAAGGGTAAAATGCCTATGGATATAGTCGGAGACGAGCGCAGTAGCTCCTCTAATCCACCAGCAGCCTCTCCTGGAGGAAGCACAGCTCCTTCAGCTAGTCCCATGCATACACCACATCAGTAAGTTAAGAAACTAGTTAAAATAAACTAGGATACCTCTTAATCTAAAGAGTATTTTGGAAAGCTATTGAGGATTTCATACAACATTTGTATTCTTAAGAATTGATTGTTGGTATAGTAGATAACTCAAATTATAGTCTGATTCAAAACGAATAATGGAGTGTAGAAAATTAAGGCAAACGCAATTGCGTACAAGCATTTTTGGCTAGAAAATTATTTTCTACTGTATATTATTCGTTTTGAATTCGACTATACATATACTAAACCTGTCTTTCCTGAGTTTTGAAATTGTGTTCTTAATATAATCAATCAATATTTACGCTTATAGGTCTTTCCAACCGCCTTACGAGCCACAATCAGTCCCTCTTCCCGAATCGTCGATGCACCACGGAATGGAGGTTTGTTCATCTTATGTATATACCCGGGCCGGATCAGGATCTCTAAACGGCCCGGCCGGCCCGAAAATTGTATCATCTACAACCAACTTTAACACGGGCTTTTTTATTCAAATCTTCATTTTGGCGCTTTTTGCTCGTCTCGGGTCACATTCATTCATCATGTGGTTGGTTGCTTAGAGTCGGTGGTGCAGTTGGTCCTGCAACGACGACTGCGGGTTACTGTAATGAAAGAGCGCGCCCAATTTGAATCTGAAAAAGTGAGGAATTTGACGGGTGCAGCAGCAGAAAACATAGAAAACATCTGCCATATTTGTGATTTTGAACCGAATTGGGTCCGTCTGGCTGTACCTTCAGGTTGTCTCAGCCTAGAAGATGAATGACTGCTGTGCCGCGCCTGATTTATTGACTTGTTCGCGCTGAAAATGTTGAAATTCAAATCGAATTGAGATATATTGACCATGGAAGGGATACTAGAACGGACCGGCTTCGAAAATTGAGGGAAACATTTCTTTTCCACAGGTTTTGAGCTACCTTTTTGTATTGGTTCGCTTCTAAACATAAACTGGTTCACTGACAGGAACAGTTCATCTTTGTTGCTTATTTGCGTTGTTCTGAATTTGCAGTCTTTTCCAAATGTATGCAGGCTGTGTATTCTGCCTATTTTTATGAGAAATTTGCGTATTTGGCCAATTTTGAACGGAAACTTTTTGAAACTCTAAAGTTTTAAACTTCCTGTTTACTTTTGACATCGACTTTATAATATCGCAGACATGTTTCCTGCTATATTGATGAGCCATTGGTGCATTTTAACCCAATCAGAGAATTAATTGAATCAAAACACCATTAGGCTAAGTATGAATGAAAAGCCGAAAGAGCTTTCAACATTAAATTTCAAAACGACATAATTTGCAGTATTGGGGAAAATTCTTCCTGGAAAAGTTTGCACGTTTAATTTTAAAATCTGAATTAACAAATTAAGCTCCTTGGCTAAGGTTATCTTCCAAATCTTAAAACGTTCTCCGGATGACTCACAAAACTAACAAAGCCACTACGGTTAGCTTACGATTACCGGCAATTTTAGCGCGGTCGGCTTAGCTGTTCTAGAAAATACAGTCTACAGTAACCCGGGCCCTTTGTAGTGAGGGCGCACATACAGTCTCTTTGTTAGCGTTAGAGCGCGTGAAACGGACACCACCGAATCAATGTTTGAAATTCACGTTTAAATCAAACAAAAAGTAATGAGAAGATCAAACTGTAAACTCAATATAAACTAATTGAGTTTACAAGTTATGAAAGCAAAAACTACCTTTTTTTTTTTTGGAAGATTTGTTTGTTGTTGAAAAGTTCTCTACAAATGAGATAAGTTAGACTTTAAGTGTAGTGTTACTTAGAATGGCCTAGGCCTTAAACACACTGTATTTATTAAGTTTTTTTATATTCAAATGTTCTAGGGCTCATCGATGTATGGTCAACAGGGTTCCTCACAGGATCACCCTTTAGCCTTGGGCGGGCAACCCATGACGGCTGGGTTGTCCCATAGCCTGCCGTGTGCAGCCGTCTCCAGCCCTTCTGCAAGGTAGATACAAGAAATTTGATAAAGAAACTTGGGAAAACGATAGAGTATCCACACAAAAAAGTTGTATTGTCTGTTTATGACTTTATCTTATGATTAGGCATCAAAAATTGTTTCAAGCAAGGGTTATCAGGGTTTCAAGAAGCTTCTTAGCAGTATCGAGAACTTGTCAACAACTCTTTTATTCAAATTTGTTCTTCTTTTAAGAATGATACTGAAAATATTGCCAACTATTATATTTGTTTTAGTTCATCAGCAGGAGGAATCCGGCATGATTCAACACCTCTCAGCGCCGATACAGCTGGACACCACGGAAACGGCAATCCACCCAGTATGGATTCTGTCTCCGAAGCAGGTTAGTTCACTTAGAGAATCTATTATTGTTACCCAATGGTTACCCGGCTACCCTCAACCCTGTATGAACCTATACTTTCCACTATTTGATTGATACTTCTTTACCTAGTGGTTGCTCCAAGCTTGAATCTATGATTAACCCCTATTTCTACAACCTATTCAACTTGTTAACCCATTCTTCAAACACTTGTTCCTTCATACTTCTAAATATGACGTTAGTTCCAAACTAATCAAGCTTGACATTAGGTCTAACTTTAACTCAAGAACATTTTTGGAATATTTCATGAAGCTTTAAGCCTTTCTAACAAGAATAACGACCTAAAAAGTACAATTTTTTAATCCTGCATCGTTTTCGAAAAGTACTGCGATGCTGCGGTGAGGTAATCTGAAGCAGCATTTTCGCTTCAACCGTTCATTTCGAAAAGTACCGCTTAACGGTTGGTTCGGCTCCAGGAGCACTGCTCCACCGGTCTTGACTAGGAACATACCTTTCCTTACTAATGTTTATCATTATTTTCCTTTGTCTAACAAGTTTGCTACCCGCTCTGCCCGTCTAACCCGCACTCCAGTCGCTATCCGCTATTTAATTTCGGAAATATTGATTGGGGGTTCTCGCGTGCGCGCGCTCCTAAATCTAGATGGCAGTCATTTTGTCATGTTTATTGAGAAATTGGCTGTGTCTACTGACAGGGGTCAGTTCTAGCCGAAGAGAAAGATTGGCTCGGAAAATAGAAGATTAATAAAATAGAGGTTTTAATAACTTTAATGGGAGGTACAGTCTGAGCCAAGAGCTGGACAGGCAGAATCCGAGCTATATTCTGTGCTAAGAGCAATCAAACTAGGCAGTAGCTTTACTTGTCAATTCAAAAAGGTTGACAGACGAACTATATTTGATGCAAAATTACAAATATATATAGTCTATCTCAAGACCTAGGTTTCCAGCGCGGTATCACGAGTGGGGAGCAGTGTGTTATATAAGATGAATGTAAAAATGGGCCGACGTGGTGCTTTTTCTGCAAAAGTACATTCATATTTTAAAACACTGCGTCCTGCTCATGATACCGCACTCGAAACCTCGGTCTTGAGATGGACTATAAATAATCGCGAGGATCTCCAAAAACCTAGGACCAATTGTACTAAATAGCTAACTCTACCCTGCATCTCATATGAATGTTTGAATAAATAACCAATCCTTCTTCTACGCCGAGTTTGAGCACTCAATCTGGTGTCAGTTACACGCATGGTTTGTTTCGTTAATTAACTCTGTTGGCGGTCTTCTGTTTTGTCTCAAGTATGTCCCCCTCTACTGCATGATTGTATTCATAAGTGTTGCCAGTCCGTTAGAGCACGAAACATTCGAATTCTGTAGCAGCACCCAACGGTCGGCTTCTACCGGATCCGCCTGTTTTTGTCCGAATATGATGAAAATTTATCGAAATCAACTAATTTCAAAGAGATTTGGGTTTATTTTGCTTTTTCAAAGCATAATTTGTTTCTCTATCTATACCTGAAGCATCGGTGATTCTAACAGCGGTGTTACTAGAGATACAACTTATTCAAAATTGATGTATTTACACCGCTGCTAGTTGACCAATTGCTTAAGATCTTGTTTTTGGAACAAACTATTTGTATAAAGTTTTTTTTTGTTGCCAGTCCTGAGTTCTTACGCTTTTGTCCTATGTTACAGGTGTTTATCTAATTCATCCGGGTCCCTCGTCCGTTTTGGATCAGTGTCTGCACACTGCCGGTTTACTTATGGATTCTTCAGTGGGCTACTGTATGCAGTATGATGTGAATTCTGGAGTTCCGGAGTACGCGCTGCAGCCGCAACCCTCCTCAGTCGAGTACTATCATTCGCATCCGATTGATCCACCTCAGACGACCTCCGCGGCTGCTCAGCCCAGGAAGACCAGCTCCAACTCTTCCGGAAACGCTAAAAAACGAGGAATCTTCCCCAAACAAGCTACTAACTCTCTTAGAACATGGTTGTTTCAGCACTTAACGGTAGGCTCAGCTTAAATGTTTAAATGTCACTTAATTGAGCAGATTTGGTTGCTTTTGTGTTTAATTTATGTTAATATTCACTTATTTTTGTTAGCATGGCTTTGCAATTTTGGTTTAAATATCTAATCATACTTATTGATCTTGATCTTCAAATTTCACTCCATTCTCGAATCTTTTAAAGGAGCAACCATTCAGTATTGAACATTTTTGGAACATTAGTCGATTACAAGCTCTTGAAGCATACTAAATCATGATAAGGTTCATTCATATCAGCCTAAACCTGCAGCGCGGTGTCAAAAAAGTTAGCGTACATTCTTACAGCATTGAAAGGACTATCATTACATTATTTATTCAGTTCCTATTCTTATTATATTGGGGTCCATCTGAGGTAGCCGGGTAACCATTGGGTCCTTTTCACCCCCCTTCGGTTACCTAATCTTTCGGGTTTTAGGGGACGAATTACTGTCTCTCTGTGGTTCAAATGAGGATGGTCGTGAATCGGTAATGAGCGACTCCCAGGGCGGATCCGGGAAACGAAAAGTACCTAAAGTATTTTCGAAGGAAGCCATCACCAAATTCCGGGCCTGGTTATTCCAGAATCTATCGGTAAGCTTCGTTTGCTGATATTATTCATTTGCACCTTGGATTTTAAGAAAATTTATGTATAATTTAGTTCAGTTTTTGAATCCTTTTTGAGTTTCATATATAGTCGGATTCAAAAAGAATAATGGAATGTAGAATATTATTTACAAGCCAAACACAATTGCGTACAAGCAGTTTGACTACAAAAAGAACACTCCGAACTCTTTTTCAGATTTTCAAAAACAAGAACTACTTTTGTAGGCAACATGTTTCAATAGCAAAATTTATATCCTGATACTGTTAAACAGCCCCCACCCTAAGACACTAAAAGTTCATAAATAGCTAGGTTTAATAGTAAATAAATCTATAATTTCGAACCGACTTTTTCAAAACTCACTTAAAACGTTCCACCTACTCTTTTTTCGCTTTTCTAATCGTGGTAATCGGCGTGAATATATCGCCGTCGCCGTTTTCGTAACCAAACAATCGACTGCACAGACAGGAAATCGCGCTCCTTTTCATATCCATTCTCGAATCTTTTAAAGGAGCAACCATTCAGTATTGAACATTTTTGGAACATTAGTCGATTACAAGCTCTTG
>JAQGAV010001867.1:0-18398 GCA_034691345.1 Phasmarhabditis papillosa
ACGGAATGAGGTTTTAAACAACAATTGGGCTTACATCAACAAACAAACGTGTTAACTCGTTAGGCGAGATTAACACTAAACACACGAATACATGAAATGAAAGCTCGAAGAGTGCACTTTTCGACAGGTATGTGTACCGGACTAATAAATAATTTTGAGCAGGCAATCTTCAAAACACTGTAATATGACAAATTGTTGTTTTGCGATATTATTCGAGTTGTTAATTGTTTACTTACTACTGAGTGAATACATCAGGAAAAAATAAAACAAAATAGAGAGAAAATCAGCATGAAACTGATCAAAATACCCAAGAGTACTAAATTTAGTACCACCTTCACGTCGGTACTAAATTTAGTACCGGCCTAAATTTTTATGCATACCAAATCGTACTAAATTTAGTACCGGACTAAATTTTTATGCATACCAAATCGTACTAAATTTAGTAGACTGTACACGACTCGCCGCCCCCTAAGGAAACTGGACAGAGCAAATTCGAATGGTGGAATCTTGATGCTCATAACCTGGCTTGTTTTGTTAAGAAATTCAGGGACCCATTTCCGAACTGGCCGTTTCCGAACTGTGTGATTTTGCCGATTTTTTTTTTCGGAAAAAACATGGAAATTTGTACATATCTTTATTATTGAAAATCATTATTAGATCAGCATTAGATATGCTGAATTGAATGCAGAAGACCCTTTTTTAATAGCTTCAATACGAATCGAGTTATAAAGAACCTTTTGCGAACCCTTATTCCTGGTCTGTGAATAACAGAACAGAATATATTCTGTGCGTGCTAAACGTTAAAATGAATAACTTCATAACATATCAATGTGATATAGTCAGAAATATGCTTCCTTGATTATTACAAGTCCTTTCAAGAAGGTTCTTAAAAATTGGTCATTTTGATAAAGAAAGAAGTAAGCATTGGTCCAGTGATTTATTGCATAAGGCTTGAAAATATCTAGCCAAATATTGCTAATTGAGTGATTTGGGAAGCTCAGCAAACATTTCCCTAACACTGCGATAAATCACTGTATACTTTGCCTAAAAAATAAGGGTAAAATATACTCAACTTCTTATTATAGCCATAGCTATAATAATATATGCACAGCCGAAAACAATAACTGAAGGGTCTGTTTCAAGGGTTAATTTAAAGGAAATAAATTGAAATATTCACAAAACTTTTCATTTTTCAACGCAAAAACATAGGAAAAGGGTAAACCAGACACGCTGCATTGAATGGCCAACTCAGATTTTCAAAACTTTGCTCCTAGAAACCAGTACGGGAATGACCCACTTTTTCTGCTCTGAGAAAAATATTACTTTAAATAATGTAATTATTTTGTAAGAGTTTGAAAGATCAAGCAATTGTGATTAGAATGGCTGTTTGTTTTTCTCAAAATATAAATTTTGAAGTTGTTACAATCGCAAACGAGCGGTTGGCGGCAGCCGACCAAAATCTGTTTAAATAAATATTACAGTAACCCGGCCAAAATGCTCAAAATGAATGGGAGCCCGCATATTTGAACCGCAATATCTCGAAAACTAGGCGTTTCCAATATAAACACGCTTAGTACGTTATGCTTAGAAAAATTTGCTCTTTAAAATCTGAGATTTTGTAAAAACTTGTGAAACAGACCCTTTAAACCTTTGCTGTTCTAGAAATATGTATGATGTCTAAAGTTATGAAAAGATACATTGCTTCTTGTTAGAATGGGGGATATTCTGCTTACTATCACCTACTTATATAGCTATCTGTTTACTAACTATATAAATATATTTAAATGTTTTTTGATATTGCAGTTTCTAACTGCGATCAATCAATTGTTAGCATGTGGTGCTGTTGGTGGATGTTATTTGGGGCAGCTGACTTCCTGACTTATATCTTATATCATACTATTGCTCTATCTAACTAACTAAACATGGTTCGCTCTTTCAATTGGTGTATAACCCCATTACCTGTACTCAAAATGGCACAGATGGTAATCTTATATTTTATATCTACCGATTCTACTTAATGACACGGTACACTCAAAAATTAATTTCAAATTGATGAAAAATGAACGATTTTAAGAGATTTTGCATTTTGTGTATAGCTGACTCGAGTGATATGGGTTATTGTAGATGATTTTAACCAAAAATAGTAAGGGACTATATAAAGTGGTCATAATTTAGAAAATTTAACATGGGAATTATGGTTTTTGGCCCAGATAATGGTAAAAGTGTTTTTAGATTTTTAATTTTCCTTTATTTCATGAGATATAGACAATCGGCATTTCTATGCAACGTTTCCAGCTCGAGCCTGGACTCCGCCTCCATTTGAACCTAAGCGCAGGGTGGCTGTATTTTCAAACGGCCATAACTCGGCTTAAAATAATCGTAAAAAAATTCAATCTACATATTTCAACTCAGTATTACTAGCTTTATCGATTTAAACATTAACATTGAAAACATTTTTTTGAGTGTATAGGTTTTATTTTCACACTCACTTGCTGCTCAGCATAAGGTGACTTGCTATATAGTCTTTTACAAGAATAAAAAGGCCGTTTTTAACACGACTTCTTCACTTTGAACTCGATTATATCAAAAGCTCATTCTTTCAGCACCCTTCGAATGTTACGCATACTCCAATTGCTTGCTAAAAGGTGTCGTATTACGAAATTTATGCCGTTAAAAAGTGGCACACCTGTTGATAATATTTATGTAATATATAAGTTATTATTTAGGTTTTCCTACTATTATGTATAGTATTTTTAATTGATGGTAGAGACCAGTGGATTGCCTATAAGGCAGTATTCTTCACAGCCAGCCTCCTCATTATAATAGATGCAATTACTATATTTCTACATTTCTTCGAGATTACCCGTTCTAAAGATGTTAATTGGTCTAAAGTAGTAAGTATTCTTTAGTTTATTTAACTAACAATTGAACTTTCTTAAATTTAATTTCTTAATAGAGTTAACGCTCCGTATATTTGTTTGGCAACAGTTAGAAAAGGATTAATAATAATAACATTCATTAAATATAAGTTGAATATAATGTCATATTTTAGGAGATGATGTGGAATGTAGTTGCAATTATAGCTTGTTTACTCTTTATTATTCTATTTATCTATGATTTATACTATCTCATGCAAGGCGATAATCGCCATCACAGAATGGCTGCGCCCAGAACTATTGGGGAAGCTGGATGGAAGAGAAGAATATCTCTTGTTACTGTAAGTTGCAAACAAGATTAATACTACGCGTAAACACAGTGTGCATAGGCATAATTTGCTACCTTTAATAGCATTTAACTACCAATACACTACAACAATTCATTTAACTGGGTTAATATGAAATTAAACATAATAAACAACTTCTTAGGCGATTTAAAAGTTTCGTTTATTTAGTTAAACTTTCGATATAGTAAAACTGTTTACAAAATTTTTTTATTGCCGATTCATGCGAATATGTTACAATATTTTAATTATATTTTAGGGACTTCTGGGAGTTGTGGTTTTTCTATTTGGAGCAACTATCATAAGAGTACAGAAAGAAGTATTCAACTAAATACATGTATATATTCTTAATAAACTAATATTGATAATTACAGTTTACACTTATTTAATAGTAAAAAGTTAATAAATATATAATTTATGGGAATATGAATAACTCTAGTGTTCTATGAGAAAGTATTCCAATTTGGTTGGCACTGGCACCATTGGGGATTGGCAGCTATCCATTTGGATCATTAACATCTTAATTTTATCAACAACAAAAAGAAAACAAACTTGGACAAACCCACAAATGCAGTAGTATTACTGGTAAGTTATGGAACGAAGAACTGCAATCACTGTGTTGGCGAATGGAATAAAAGAATATCAGTTGACAGAGAAAACCAGCAAACTCATTATAACAGTATATATATATATATATTAACTAAGTATTGACTTATTTATAAGAACCACAGTAGCCCACCACCTGCCCTTACTATTAGGTATATATATTTTGTGTTGAATAATTCATTCTACTGAGATCTCAATATACAATAAAAACAGATTTAACTAACTAGCTGAATAGAATAAACAATGTGGTAGTACACTAAATAATAAGGCCACCCATCTGACTTAATTACAAAGTTTAAACAACAATTGCGGGGCTAATACTACGTTTTACTGGCTCTGCTTTTTCCAATAGACGGGATCCGATTCTAGAGATTATTGAAAAGAAGACAAAACCACCAAAGATGATTATTCCTGCAAAGAATTTAGTTTGCAAAGTCTCACACTACGAGTATACCTCCTATTGCGATAAGTTGCCATTCCGGCTTTGTTGCCAAAAAACCAATGAGGGCTACAACTTCAAGTACATAGACAAAGAATGCGACCACCTACAATGAAGTACTAGACCACCCTTATGTTAATGTCCAAAAATAGAAGGACAATTTAGTATTTTAAAAGAATATTTAAGAGATTAGTTATGTTTTATATGTTGCAATTAAAGTAATTAATATTTCTCTATACCTGTCTATGTAAATGAGATCCTAAGAAGCTACCAATGGGTCCCGTAAGTGCGGAAACTGGAACCGATAAGGCAAAGTACTTCCAGGCCATTGTGTCAATATCGGCCATCATTACGGCACGGTAGAAGAAGAATAGCACGGAAGTTATGCCTAAATAACAGTTAGCAACTACACAACCTGCACATCTAACCTTTTAAGCATACTGTAGTGGGTGTAGCCGTCTTTTCTGTAACCCTGAACAGCAGGGTTATTAAGGAGAAGATGCAGATATCAACTCCAGAACCCGCAAATGCGTCGAACACTCCTGTAATTGGCATTTTTATCCATCATTATTCAGATGTTCTGCGGGTTTTGCGAAATTGTATAATAAAGTAGGGGGTTGGGTGTTGGCCGGCCCTGTTGGTCTCTGTGAGTTATATAAGAGTTCGCGTTATTTTGAAGACGGGCAGGGCCCCCTCTAAAATCGCAACCCTGATAAAGTGGATTAATTAGTCTATTCATTTGATACCTCCAACAAATCCAGTAAGAAAGAGTACAATCCCCTTCCACCAATTAAAATTAGGAATGTCAATGAATGTAACTCTTTTCTTATGAGAATTTAGAATCGCCAAAGCAATAGCAAATGAAGTCCAAATAGAGACAAACAACATCTTCTTCTCAGGACCACTGAACAAGGGGTCCACCTATAATCACATTATTCAAATTCAATAAAACCAAGTTAACTTTCTTTGTGGAAGATTTTATAGATGTAAGTAGTTTATATTAATGACTATTTCATTTAGTTTAAACCTACAAAGTGAACACCAATGATAAATCCAGGAATAGCCCCCAGTGTTCCCAAAATAACAGAAGGCACTTCTACTTTGACTCTCATGAAGACGACGCACATCAGTGCCGAACCCATACCTTAAAATACATATTTAAATAATAATGACAAATAATAATAATAATAATAATAATAATAATAATAATAATAATAATAATATTAACAAACCTATTGACTGTATCATGAGTGAGAAATCTCTAGCTATTTGTGGGTCTATATGCAGAGCCAATGTCATTACAGGGAAGGCTATTGCACCGGAGCCCTCTGACGTCATTCCTAAAGGGAGAAACTAATACAGAAGCTAGTCTTTTTTAAGAACTAGACCCCCAAGTAGGTAAGCAGTAAATAAAACACTTAAATTAAACTTTACATGTATCGAAAAATGCACTAAACACGCAAAGAGAAACTTCTGTAACCAAAATTTGTAGATTAAAGTTAAAACTTTACAAATTAGAGAATATTGATATTGTAATTTTGGCTAACCTCCTACTAGAGATCCTATAATCATAGTTACCGGCATGTGCCAGTACTCCGAATACCAACGAAAGAAGTTGTAGCGGATTGAAGTGCACCACCAGAAAAGCTAAATAAATAACTAGTTAACAGGATGGGTGGACTAATCTACCTGTATAATAAGCAAAGGAATCATAACAGCTGTAAACTTTCTGTATTTAATAAACATGAGGTCCTGTAAAGTGGGGTTAGATGGTAGCGCCGCTAGTTCGGCAACAGCATCATCACTTAACTTTTGACCTAAAATAACAATTACTTTTAGGTTAATCTAATTATAATAATATAAATTCAGATTGTTTTAGTTAATTGTTTTTGTGAAGAAACATTACGGAAGCTGGGTAATGCCTGTATAAATTAACAAAGTTATTTTTATATAATCTATAATAATGATACCTTCTAGAAAGTATTTTCTCAGCCATCTCTTAGCCTTCTGGCCGATAGTTAGGGGCTCACTGAAACTCTGACTGCTAAATTCGGAAGAAGGTGTCTTACACACAATAATCTCCTCTATCTTATCATCATCTTCATATATAACCGACATTTATAACTAAAATATAAGGGGAATTATATTAATAATGAATATAAATATATATTTGTTGTATTTCATTCCCCTTTAGATTCCTTTATATAATACTTAGACAAGACTCCGCCCTCTGCTCGATGTTTTCTCAACTTCTTTACCGTATCATTCAATAGAAAGATATGATATTGATCTTTAAACCAAATCTTTATCGTTCATGGCATTCTTCTCTCACTCGGTTCAAACCTTAAAACAGCCCCCGTAGTCTCACCTAACATGAATAACTGACTAAATCTCAGGTCAGGCTAGACCGGCCTCAAGCCAAGCTGTCTTAACCATTTTAACCCTTGCCTGGCCTCATTTGGCCTCAACAAAGTTGAGAAATCAAGGCCAGGCCACTTAGCAACCCTGCATTATGATATTAGACAATATATACAATTTTAAATAACTTTTTGCTAACGGTGTTCATATTTAGCCCCGAATCAGTTTTACATGGGGGTGGATCATGGCGGCTCGGGCTGGCCTCGCATATTATGATTTCTTAAAAACCTGAACCGGGCCGGCCCCCCTTTTTACCACCCCTGGTATTACAACTAGCATTTGTGGTTAAAAATTATCGGCTATGATAACGAATAGGTTTAATATTGTATTTATTGTAATCAAAGAGAAAATAATAGCAATTGGAATACAAAAAGAGTTACAAAATAGATAAAAAACCTTAATTGTTGTAAGTGAATAATGTTATTAGTTAGACAACATAGCTGATATATTTGTGTTGTGGGTACTATTCTATTTGTCTTTTATTGTTATTTCATGTTTTTATAACAAAAAATAACGAAAGATTAGTGTGACAGTGCACTCAATTGCCGATACTAATCGTCTGGTCGGTTGTGAGTTCCAAGAGTAGGCCACCCTCTGAGTTAAATACCGCAAATTATAAAGAGTTTTTGCATACTTTGAAGTTAGGTTCAATTACTAAATATATGAACAAACTTGAGAAGGCATTCATTGCTTATGCATACGAGTCTCTAGTCTTCCGTTTGAAACTAGGCTAAAGATTCGTGAAAATGTTATTCACAAAAGAGAAGAAGTTTTTATTTTATGTAAATTGCTTAGCTACCTTTTCTTTTCAAGACCTCTCTAGCCACATCCTAACTCTAGGTTACAGTATCCCTACCAACTGCTTGTATGCGGAGCTGAGCAGGGGCTTATTTTTAGTTTTTGGTTTCCGATTTGGTCGAGTTGATTGATCAAAGACATGGTTTACTTATGTTATTTTCATAGTATAAGGTTTCTTCTGCTAAACCTTTTTCTATTTATTAACTACTTGTTAAACATTACTTAATCTTTAATTTAAACAATTGCGGTTAGGGCAAGCGGCACGGCACACCGGCCTCTGAACTCATCGTTGAAAGTTCAATGACCCCAAACGACAAGCATACAATAGATGCTTTAACAAACATCTATTTTATTATTTAAATTCATATTTTTATGTCCAAAAGTGGGCAAATATAACCGAGCACACGATGGTCTACTTAGGTTCTCTAGATGTTATTGGCTTGTGAGAGAAAAGAGTCTTTTGAAACGGGATATAACTTTATTTAAATGTATTTTGTATAATAATCATTACATTAGACTTCTAATTATTGTGATTGAGATCCTAGCAAAAGCTATTAATAACAGAGAAAATAATTGAATTATGCCTAGTAATTGCAAATAGTTAGCTAGTAAAGTATAATATATTATGTTACAGCAAAATGTTTAAACCACCGGTACATCAAAGTATAAAGCTGTCTATCGACTCTATATATTAAACACCATTGGTGGTAGATAATATTCTACCACCCATGATCTAAACTCGCTGTTGTTCCGGCAGTGAGGATGTAGTTGATTCACTGGATGAATTATCCTCTTCATAATTTTCTTTAGTTTCTTTGTCAATTGTCCATTTGGCCGGTTCAGCACTGTAAAAATATACTTAGAAAAATTTATCATAAAATAATATTTGTAACTTTTGGGAACGTTTTCCGTTTGATTTCTTATACTCGGCGTTGAAAAAGAAAAGAGTTTGTTAATGAGAAAGTGTAGGACCACCACGTTGTGAATTTATTATTATTTACTACTTACGTGGCGACAGCGATGAATATTGTATTGCATACAAGTAGAACACCCGCATACAAAACAAAAACAGACCCCCAGTGGGAAAAGTCATCGACGGATGTCATAAGGGGAACTACGAAGGAGCCCATCATAAGGGAACCAGCCGCTATTATCTATAATATACATTAATAATACAAAAGTATATATAGAAAGTAGTTATTTAACTGTGAGGTACAACTGTGATGTAACTGTGAAATACTTAAGACAAGACTATTTCCACTCACTTTAAATAATTATACTATTACTGAACTATAATGATATTATTGTTTTATACTATCAGATTTAATAATAATAAAAGTAATATTTTTTAAAGTTTCCAGTTTCTTGTATAACAACAAACCCCTACAACAGCCATTACAAAGGGTGAATGTTGTCGAGATATGATAACGGCCGCCTTAGGGTAGCCACCAGAAGCAAAGCCTAACAAGGCCACCGGAATTACTAAAATAATAATATTATTATTAAAAGAGGAGCGATGGGACCCACCAACAAGAATAACATCAAGAATACCACCTGTGGGTTTAACCATGGAGGCCACAATGAAGAAAACACCGGATCCGAGCATAGCAAGCGTGTTGAAGAGCTTTAGCTTCGACAGCTCGGAAATACATTTGATCTTATCCGAACAGAATCCAGTAGCAAACTTTATAATCAGCTAAATTGCATGTTTGTTAAGATTAAAGGGCTGATTGGATCTGGGGCGCCAATCAATAGACCCACCAGGCAGACAAGCGGAATTACAATGATTAGACCTGACTGAAGTGGTGAATAACCAAGCACGTAGGTCAGATACATAGGGAAATAAGAGACTGCGAATTGCGACACCAGAAATGTGCCAAGAACTGCACACCAGACCGCCCAGATGGAAATAGAACGGACAATGCGCCGAACAGGATGCTGTAAAGCAAAACGGTTTCTTGTAAAGAGGTAGAATATTACCGATATCTTAGTTTTAGCAGGTGCTTTGCCAATACTGATTTTGTGGAATTCCTTCCTCGAAACAAAGGGATGTTTTATTGGTTTGTCTCTGAAACAGTGCTATAAGCATCTTACAAGGACTATTTTGAAGGCCTGCGATATTCCGGAAACAGCAGACTACTCAACAGGTCGGGACGGGCCGATGGAAAAAAATATGACAGAATGGTGGCGTTGGTTCGGCCCCATTTGGAAATTGTTTTATTTAAGAGGAAAATATGTGATGAAAACCTAATAAAACATAGACAAAAACAGGTTTACATGAAAAAGTATAGATTTTTTTCTACCCGGATCTCAATGGTCTGGGCTAGCGGGCCGACTCAATATTATCCGTGTGTAAAACCGCGTCACCTTAGATTAGGCTATGATTTAGTTCTTGGGAGGTATTATATAACCTACCGGTAATATAATGCCCAGGCCAAAGTCAATGAAGCACATAATGTAGCATGAATATAGAAGACAAACGGCCAGTTGACTACAAATATTATTATATTAAAAGGTATTTTGTTAAAGAAACTAACTGAAAGTAGAAATAATACCACTCATAGGCATTGTGAAGAGCGAAGCCACCTCTACATAGCCGGATAAAACGGCGACAAAAAGTCCCTTTTCTTTGCCGGTGGCCCAGTCATTCACTATGATACCAGCCACCGGGAAGATATTTGACATTGACAGACCCTAGAATGAATTACTTGTTAAGGGTCTAGTAGAAAGTTTTTGAAGTTAACGGAACTATTTGTTGAATGGGTGGTCTTAATGTTAATAAAATATGTTCTTTTCTAAAGCGTGCCCTGTTTACTAATTTACGCTCCATCTGCTTACCGCTAGAAATCTAACAAAAACGAATAGCGGGAAGGATGTAGATACTACTATTGGGGTTACGGCAGTCACAATAGTAGTTAGAATACCAATACATGTCATTACCTTAAGTATATATTTATTTATATTATATTAATATGAGCTTCTCTTCTCCACTTTGTTCTCTTTTAACTTACTTTATGTGCTCCAAACTTAGATATCAAGAAGTTAATGGGAAATGTGCCCAGCATTGCACCAAGAAATGCACCTAAATCATCATTTAAAAGTTACAAAAATATGGAATAATAGGAGTGGGAGTGGTTCATAAACAAATTTGTGGGCCCGGTCCTTCCATTGTGAAAATTCGGCACTAGATGCGGGTCGGTCGAGGCCTTGCACTCAAAGTTAAACTTTAAACTTTTCAAGAGGAATATGTACAAAATTTATTAAATGTTTTTACTAAGTATTATAATATTTCTTTCTTATTGTTGGTGTCATACAGTGCAATTGTATGCACCTAATTTTAAAGATTCTCATATGAAAATATTTCCCTTTTCGATTATAAAAATATCTTACGGAAGGTCGAGCCGCCCGCGAAATTCCCCAATCTGAGGATAGTATTAGGGTTTAAATGTGCATGTATTAGTTATAAAGGTTACCTGCAAAGCTAAGACTCTTTTGTATAAATCGATAACTAAATCTTCGTTCTCCAAGAGACAATTGTTTAGATGACCAATCTACTTCACTATTATTATAGATAGAATGATTATACAGAGGAGAAGAGGTCTTGTCCATCATAGAAACATAGGTAGCATTGTAACTGATCAAACTAAACATTCAAATTATTTAAATTAATATTAATACGAGTTATTTTCACATATTTCTCTTATTGACTAGATCCAGTCAGGGCTGGGAATTTCCTGGGCCTGCTCGGGACCAGGACCGATTTTTAGAAACTGTGGCCGGGCCGGGAAACACATTGTTTTTGAATCGGGCGGGCCCGTTGGCACCTCTGGCTTGAGTGTTAGGTTGAACAGCGTTGCATAGTCCCCTTGCATGTTAAGAAAACAGTTTATATTGAGTTTTTGGTTTTAATCGAAATTTTAGTTGGAACTTCCTGGTCGGTCCAAATATAAACAAACAAAATGGTTCTTTAGTATGGTTCAACAATCTTCTGCGAAGTGAATACCTTGCCAAATAGTTAAGAGTAAAAGAACTGTGATTTAAATATAGCCTTTAAATGTAGTACTTACCATGAAAGAAGAATAGAGAAGTAGAGTAAACTGACTACTAGGATACCATATCTGTTGATACCTGCACATCCACAAATAGCACTGCGGTTGGTAGTATCAGATACGGGAATAATAACGGGTATAGGGGGAGTAGTTGCAGTAGGATGCGACATTGTCAAGACAATAGAAGCTAAATTTGTTAATATTAATGTTAATATATAATAATAATAATAATAATACATAGTAGTTGTAATAAGAATAAAATTAATAACAAAACAAGTGTAGAGTCAATGTCTCTTCGGCTACAGTAACCCGAAAGGCAATCATATTATGGTATCAGGTCTTTTATAAACTTTTTTTAAGTGATACATTTTCCGCATTCTGAAATACTACTACTATCGGAAAAAACGAATATGAATAAAAAATTAAGTTCACAACGTAAAATGGTTTGCAAATGATAGTTGTATCGGTGCGAGCAGTGATAATACCTGATAGAGGTTGACTACATTTATAGGTATAAGACCACACATCACGCAGGTCAGCATATTTAAAAAAATATTTAAATAATATCAAACTTCATGAATTACTGATCTCTTATATTACAATACGGACATAGATGATTGTAATCAAAGGTATATATATAGGTTAATGTTTATGTTTTGCTTCTAAATAATATAAAAATACATATTTTAATGCTATTGCTGTGTGTTGTTTGGAGTAATGTTAATAATCAGACTGTCCCGGAAAGAATCCAGTTTGCTTCAAGTATCGACTGTCGTTGCAAAATGAAGATTGTATATTCTTCAACAAGGTCGGGTCGGTTGCTAACTTGCTTTTCTTGCTTTTGCTCTTTTTCTGCTAAAACTGAGTCCAAGAAATCAGGTTCTTATGTGTTTCGTTTAATAATTTCATTTAAATTCTTTTCAGATTTACATTTTACACTCTAAACTTTCAGCAATGGTCCCATTAGTTACCGGAACTGCATGGTTCCGGATAACGGAAACCGTTCTTGCTTCATAAGGTTAAAAAGGGCATTCTTATTTATATTGATGGAACGTTGACACTATCCCGTTTCCGAACTGGCACTTAATATTAAGTAATTCAGTAGCAAAAACCACATTTTTGTAATCATTTTTATTTTTCAAATATCCTATCTAATGTTACATTTTAATACAGTCATTTGACCCCACTGCAGCCGTTGGCGAGCCATGATTTCTAGATCCATACTTCTCTTTTTGTTTCAATGAATATTTTCCTCCTTCCCAAATACGCCGAATTAGAAAATTGTCATTCTCTGATGAGGTTGAATAGACCACATTGAGTCTTATTCTCTATTTTTATAAATACATCACTGTACGGGAGGTAAACAATTGAACTGTTAGACTCGACAGCTTGCGGACTGCAAACTGCTGACAATAATTTGAATAATATGTGAATATATTACATTGCTATGTAGTATTAACACTACTCATGGCGGCATTATAAGACAATGCAATTCGGATATGGCGGCTTACAGAGCTGTTAGGCCAAGGCTGGGAAAAGGACGTTGCTCAAATTTTCGGCCCCGGTCCGGGCCGATTTCCCAAAAAGTCGGCCCCGGCCCTGGCCGGCTTTTTGATACTATTTATCAAAATATTCACCTAAAGCAGTCGATTTTTTCATAAAAATTATCCCTGCGCGGGCCGACTGCTCAAAATTTCGGCCCCGGCCCGTGAAATTCCCGCCCTATGTTAGGCTGCCTTGGCCGGCGCAAAAACGCCAGGCCAGCAAAGGCCAGATTTGCCCTACTGCTGCATAAAATTGTCATCCGAGAGGTCAGGGTTCCATCCCCGTCCAAGGCATATATTTTTTTGAAATTTCATCTGACCATTGTGTACTTGTATATTGATTATATTTTACTATTATGTACCGAATAACATTCAAAAATTCACAAAAAAATAGAACAAAATCAATTTTTGGGGCTAACCTGTCCTGAGCTGGCCTGGCCTGAGTAACTATTTGGGAAAGTGAACACAAAACTGGCAAAAACAGAAGTCTTTTGAACTGATAACTTTTGCAATTACCTTCAAAATAGTTCTGTTTTCGCCAGTTCTGATTTCAGGGAGTTCCGAGAAGGTAGCAACGTCATTTATAATATAGAGTAATATAGATTCTAACTACCGTAGACAATCAAGTAATATGGACATAAAACCAGTTTTTGTAATATAAATATAACTTATAAAAACCAATGTAACTGGTACGACACTGGTGTGTCCCATTTCCAGGGAGCAGACCATATAACAAGTATAGTCAATGGGGTGATTCATTCTTGTATAACTGGCTTCACAAAAGATGAGTTGTCTGTATTGGCAATATTATGATGTTTTAGTGTTCTAAATTGAAAATCTCAAATCAAAACATCATATATCTGAGAAAAACGCTATTATAACTCCGCATATGTTCAAGCAGTTGACTCTCTGTCTGGACAGTTATCATAAGTGAGCGTCTGGTTATTCTTTTTCCGGTCCTCAGTTGTTTTCCACTATGCATTTTTTGGACAAATTTAACTATCTTCTACATTTTATTACATGACTCAAATATAATACAATAATGTTGTACAACTAAGGATTTAAATCTACTTCGTTCTTCAAATTATACAAATGCCGAAGAGTAGGACGGCCATGAGGACAATTCTAAAAGAACACAGTGGAAGAAAAAGTATTCGTGTAAATACCCAAGGTTGGTCCAAATTGCTGAGGTTCTCGACAATCTAAAAAAAGAATTCAGTCACACCAGAAAAAAGAGTATCCAATCAACTAACCGATCTCATTTTACTTTCATCAAGAGCAGTACCAACCATAACTGATTTACGACAAGCACGCGAAGCGAAAATTCTTCGTAGCTTGGTTGGACGATACATTTCACCAGGATATTCAGTCACAATAGTCAATATCTCATCGATATCTGAACATACGAATGTAATATAAAACTGCAACTTACGGCTAACCATTCTTGTCAAACTGCCAACTGTTCAGCACGGGAATAGAGATGAGGTAGGCTTTTGTACAACCACTGTCTTCTAAAATTATTCAAAATTTATTATTCTTAACGTTTCGCACCATCTATTCGAAATTCAAAATCAAACCCATTTGCTTGGAAAATATGTAGATTATCGCGCAACACCCCTTCCTGAACAGCTCCGAAATCCAGGGCTTGTGGACTGTGAAAAATATTCATCAAGACTACATATAATGTGTGAATACTCACCTTAGTAACTTCTGACTTTCAATTTTTGCTTTTTGTTGAAATTTTTCAAAGTTGTATTTTTCATCACTGGCATGCTGGTCAATTATGAAAAGATGCTTTCTAAGACGAGTGATGATAAACCCGTTATTGAACTGGCCCACTATTGACATATCAAGAAAATCTGATTTTCTAAAAGTGCGATTAGAAGGATGAGGCGAGTCAAAGAACCTTAGTATTCGATCAAATTCTTTTTCCGCATTTTCGTTGTCTTCAATTGTAGCTACAAATTCATCACTTGGAGAGGACTGTGCAGCTGGCTGGCTAAAAAAATTTGGGGTTACATAATTGAAGAAGTACAATATACCTCAAAACTTCTTGTTTGAGCGGTCCACGCTTAGATACTTCTTTTAGTCTCTTTTTCAAATCCGTCATGCAAAAAGGAATCTAACAAATGAATGTTCATAACTGAATTAAAATTTCGGATCTAGCAAGCTAACCGTTTTTTGAGCTCTAAGAGGTTGAGTATCAGACGACGCGAACTCTGTGATTGGTGGGGCCGAGGAATCCGTTTGTTCGGTATTCTAAGTGAATTTAAATAAGAAAATAACAACATGTGCTACCTTTGCAATATGCGACTTATCACAGGGCCTTGATAAATTGGCTGCTTCCACGCCGAATTCACTTGCTTCATGGGCGACAGCGGCTTCATCAAACTTGGTTAAGACTTTCGTCGCTTGGTTATTCTCCTTATTGATAGTTTCTTCCAATTTTTCCAGTTGATCATCGTCTCTCCAGGAAGTATTCGGTTCAAATCCAATGGAGAGCGATGGCAAGAGGCTAGGAGTAAACTTGTGTCGTTTAAACTGCAAAACAACGTTAGTTATGATGTTAACATACATTCACCAGTTGTTCGGCCGGACCCATTTTAACTTTTTCATCATCACCAGTAGGTTTTCGCACGGGGCATTGCTTATCATCAGAGAATAACCCTCTTAGTACTAATTGGCTGGGCTCTCCTGAATACTTAAAAGTAATTAATTTGCAAATGGTTAATACTTTCTCTAAATTGGTCAACTATTTTTGTTTGCGGAACATGTGGGGTCAGCTTAAAATTATACTCCTGTAGAGTTTTCACACCAGACGTAGCATCGGTAGAACGTGTTTGATTCCAAGAATTCCGATCATTCTGAAATGATAACTATTTAGCGTCATTAGGAAAACAGGAAACACATACCTCCTTTGTCCTCTTAAAAGAAAAATCCTCGATCGGATCATAGGGTCTCTTTTTGGTAGTAGATTCTAGGTTACTAGAAGCATCCCGGAGAACAGTGAATAGATCTTTGGCTTGCTTCGGAGGAGCGTGTTCGGCAGCGTTTTGCGAATGTTCACTTCTGCCTGTTCTCAGTATTTGCTGTCAGTAGAATGCAAACATACCGGTCTCATCTGGGACTGTAGTATCGTCTTGAACAGACGTGAAAGAACCCAAAATGGGTGAAAATGTTGCCAGTATTGTAGCCCTGACAAGGGCTAATACGTGCTTCTCTCGAGTAAAGAACACTGTACGTTTATCCGGGGTTACATTGACGTCGACCTGATCTGAAATTCCCAAATATTTAACAAACGACTGTTGCAACAAAATAGTAACCGAACAAAAATTACTCACCTGGTGGGATTTCCAAAAATAAAACAAGTGTCGGATACTGGTTTTTATTATACTGTTGATAAACGTCGTTCACAACTCTATTTATCTAAAAGGAAAAGCGTAAATAAAGTAGGAAAACAAGACTCAACTTTATTGCAATCAATAGGTCGCTGATTAACGAATATAAATTGACGATCAGCAGCGCTCCGGCCGTAACCATGTTCACAAGAACTGACAAAACCAGTGACTCTAAAATAATTCATAGATGTCCTCAAATGATGATGAATACCCCATATTTTCAAAATCCTGATCTTCCATGGACAATCTATACATTTGTCGAACCTCTTCATCTGGAACACACATGACAATACCCAACATTTTATTTTTGTCGGTTCTTCCACCAAAGAGGTTTTGCACTACCTGAAAGGAATAACGATGTTCATTAAGTCAAGTAAATATAACCTCTTTGATTCCAACTTTGCCCGGAGTACAAACCAATTGCTGCCGTTTTCTACAACAAGTTATATTAACAACGTATAACTATTAGTTCTAACCCATTCACATTGTTGGAACAAATAAATTTAACATCACTACGAGAAAGAGCGAAACATTGAACTAGCGAAAGAACTTTTCCAAATTCCTTCTTGGAATTTCGTTCAAATTCTTTGCGACGTACGGGCAGAGTATCGAACAATTTCAAAGATGTTACGGTGGTGCCCACCTATATTAACAATCTAGTCAATGAATTAGAAGTGACAAGGTAGTCTTACTGATCTGGCTACATTGTTTTGTTCCGTGATTTCCCCTTTATTGTTGTAGCACAGCCGTGTACCCAGGAGAGACGTTTCGCATCGCGTTGTAATTGAAAGAATGCTGAAAAAATGAGAGAGGCTGAAGCAGAGCAACAGATTTAAACCTCAACGAAGCGAGTGCATTAAGAGCTTCCCCTCTAAATCCCAGTGTGTTCAAATGCGAGAAGTCTGATAACTGAGTAAGCTTGGACGTTGAATGTGGCTTGCCTGAAGCCAAT
Source organism: Phasmarhabditis papillosa (assembly GCA_034691345.1). NCBI lineage: Eukaryota > Metazoa > Nematoda > Chromadorea > Rhabditida > Rhabditidae > Pellioditis > Pellioditis papillosa. The sequence continues at coordinate 17,425 of JAQGAV010001867.1, forward strand.
AACACATTTAGTAAATTAATAATTTTGTGTTCTAGAAAAGACAAACTATAACATACACAAAGCATCAAAGTTGTCCGGATGAATCCCGCTGCCATCATCGATAACTTCAAATGAATCGTAACCATTATTCTGGCATCGGACATCTGAATGTCAGGATGATTATCTTGTATTACTAGTATTACCAATAACAGATGCTCCTGCATCTAAACTGTTGTCAATCAATTGTCGAATTGCACTACTCAATGAGACAATAACCTAAACTAGCAAGTAGGCCACAGTCAACAAGTTATGAGTTGTATACCTGTGCGGTACATATACGATGTGAAACATCACTCGATAAACGATTTATCTCATTCTTTGCATCCATATTTGTATTCTGCACTATTTTTATCCTTTTTTTAATTATTTAAGTAAAAATAACACAAAATCAACTTTTCGCGCATAAAGTGTATTTTTGTCAGTAGGAATCCAATTGGTGTTAGAGCACGGTTATTTTTCTATGTATATTGCACAACGATGCACAGCAAAATCGGAGAGCGAAAACTTGGTGCACGATTCCTGGATTTATATGACATTCAACTCATCTTTATTTTGTTATCATTCCATAGCCCGTAGTCTGATCTAGGGAAATGAGTTTTTTGGGAAAAATTGATTCAGTCATTTCAGAGAAAAATTACCTTTAAATTTTAAAAAGGGGCACAGTCCTTTGATCCCCCGCAGATCTGGCTCGAGCTGCCCGGAAATTTTTTTCTTTGTGAGATATTGAATGTTATTTGATACATAGAAGTAAAATTGAATAATTTTACAAGTATACAATGGTCAGATAAAATTTGCAAAAAAATATGCCTTGGACGGGATCGAACGCCGACCTCTTGCTTTATAACTTTATGTATTTTATGTATAACAGTATATCAAAGCTGGATTTTGCTGGCCTGGCCTCATATTTTCCAGGTTTCACAGGCCAGGCCAGGCCA
>JAQGAV010001868.1:0-18375 GCA_034691345.1 Phasmarhabditis papillosa
ATCCGACTGTTGGTAGGTTACATGCATTATAATTAACAAAAAGAGAAAGACTTTCTGTACTGTACAGTTCTGTACAGCTATCTTTAGACTAAGGTTTCCAGCGAGGTATCACGAGTGGAGCGTCGTATTATGAAAAAATAATGTTCTTTTGGAGAAAACGCACCACGTCGACCAACTTTATATTCATTTTTTTAACACTTCAACCCGCTCGTGGTTCCGCGCTGGAAACCTACGTCTTGAGTTAGTCTATATAACTTATTGAGTTATTGAGACCGAATATTTATTGTCGTTGCCGGACGTTTTGAAAACTGACCGAGCCTTTTTCAACCGTGCTGATATGGATTCTATAATTAGATTCTAAACTGATGGTAAACATTGAGTGAACATTCAAGAACAGTTCAAATTACTATATTACTAGTTATCTCAGTGTTGTACTAAAATGAGATAAACAAACTGCAAACTATTTATTATTTTTATTAATAAAATATAGTATTATTTAATATATTTAGGCCTTCGTTGCTCACAATGTAATGGCTGGCACGGTTCTTTTCCTCTTAGTGGTAATCAATTAAATACTTGTGATTATAGAAACAATCAATGTCAGGTATGAAATAGTATGCTTTTAAAGCTTTATGCGGATTTCTCCCGGAATCCTCTCGGATTCCAGTAAAACATTTTAATCTTTGAGATTGGTATGTACCCTGAATTACTTGTTTGGCGTAGTTCCTGGAGTAAGGCGGAGGCGCAGTTCCTGGAGTAAGGCGGAGGCGCAGTTCCTGGAGTAAGGCGGAGCAAAAGCTACAAATCCACCCATTTTTTTTCATAATTTTTAAGCTCTAAAAGCTACTACGCTAAAAACCTAACTCTCGATACTGACCATACTTGATCCCAAAAAAGAGCCGACTTATTGAAAATAAACTAGTGGTAGTATAAGGTAATAACTCCCCCAATAAAGTGAGGTTAGAGACAGAGACTATGTATAGTCAGCGCCAAGAGTAATACTGGAGTGGAAAGAATTAAACGCTCGTCTGAGCCCCTTTTGCAAGCACCGCGCCAGCATCTGGGGGCTACTCTCCGTTCAAAATTGTACTTTGCTAGTACGCGCGTGCAATTTGCCTGCAGGTGCGGTGTTAAAATCTTATAAATACCCAAGTAACACTCCATTATTACTCTCGGTGCTGTCTATATAATCTATATCTATTTTAAAACAAAAAGACAACTTTATTGTTCGTTCAAGAGTTAATATATATTATTCAGACTGATCAATTCTGTGTTAAAATAGTAGATATGATGAGTCCACATGCTGATTACAGTACTTTTAAATCCGACTGTTGGTAGGTTACATGCATTATAATTAACAAAAAGAGAAAGACTTTCTGTACTGTACAGTTCTGTACAGTTTACCTCTAGAGAAGTTAAGGCAATTGTGAGAAACATTTAAACAAAAGAGAGATATAGAGCGTTGGCCTATCTTAATGGATGAACCTATATGAACGACAAAAAAGTTTAAAAAATCTAAAAGAACTTTTCTTAAATGTTTATCTAATTTATATATTTTATGTTCCAACCGAATTTCCAAGTCACACCCGCTAACAATACAATTGTAATGAACAAACAGTGTTATGACTACCAAGATGCCAGTGTTCCAAGCAAAAGGTATTAAAGTAGAGTAACATTAGTACATGTAACTGTAAATTATATAAACGTAATATTCTTTATTTATATTACTTTGTATCTAACCACAATGCGGTAATATATAAGCTGTTTGTTATAAGCAGAACGGTTATTTCAAAAGGTGCATATAGTCGGCGGATGAATCGTTTGCAGGGGCGTACGGTAGAATTTAGAAGGAGCGCGGAAATCGAAAGAAAATGTACAAGCAACCGATACAATTGTGCGTTCGCATTATAATAACTAGACCTTTAAACTACATGAGATTTGTCCGTAGACTAAACCGGTGGGCTCCCCTCGACACGGGTGCGCATGTATTATTCAAAGCTTGGCGGGGACCGGGAATAACTTTTATATTTTCAGATATAAATATTGTTTCTGTAACGACAAGGATTACTGTAATGGAGTTACACCTACTGCTTATGGAGCTGTCTCTCTGTTATTTCTCGCATTTTTATTCTAATCAGACTAAACTGTGATTAAATATAACAAATATTGCCTTATTAAAGCTAATTGTACATTTTAATGTTAATGAATATATATATATATATATATATATATATAGAAATACATTAAAGTATTTTGCTGCGCTCAAAATAAATATAATTTTCCTAAAATAAATTAGTCGAAAGAAAAGAAAAGAAGAAAAGATTTTGGTAAAGAAAAATTTGTTCCGGCGACTTGACCTATCTATATATAAAGGTTCAAAATATAGTTTGAATATAGGGTGGAAGTTTCATTGGAGTAGAAATTCGTTCGATATTTTGTGCAGAATTCTGCACTCTTCGAGCTTTCGTTGCATGTATTCGTGTACTTCTTGTTAATCTTGCCTAACGAATTAATTTGTTTGTTTGTTGATGTAAGCCTAATTGTTGCATTAAACCTCATTCCGTTGCAATAAAGCTTACATTGTGCGGTTTCGTTGTTCTTATTCCTCTATTCCATTAAGTATCATCCTTATGGTCTAGATGAATAAGTACTATTCTGTGAGTACGCTCCTCGCAGTTTAGTACAATTTCATATAATATGTTACATTGAACGAGTTCTTTTACACATTAGTATTAGTAGTTCTCTTCTTATGAGACAATTTCTATATTTTGTGTTTTCGATTATTTACTTAGGGAAATAATGTAACCTATGAAATAGCAAGTGATTTTCAATATAAACATAATAAAATAGTTGTTGGTAGCACAATATTTATTTGTCTATACTATATGTATTAGCTAATACTTGTGTCTTCTTATTCTTCTTTATTTAGCTCCTGTTGCTCCTGTTGCTCCTACTGTTCCCGTTACAGATACTCCTTCTGTTGCCGCAACATCTTCTGTCTTTTCCTTCTAAAAACAATAGCATTCGTTTGGAATTGGCGGTGTCAAAAAGTTGTATAGGCCGGAATTTCAGTCTATTTATATGTATGGATAATCTTTCTATGTAGCTTTTAGTGATCTAGGTCTCGACCCGAACCAAAGATGCAATTACATTGTTAGGAAAGAGCCTATCCCGGGCCCAAACCGTCCCGAACCAGTGGTGTATCATTAATCTTCAAAGGCCTTCCGGTTTATTCTTCAATAACGAACCTTATTTCCTCCACACATTATGAGTGTTGTGACTACAGCAATAGCTGTAAGTGTAATAATCATCTGAATAATGTCGATTAACATTTTGTTAAAACCAAGAAAATATGATGTTCTTATTCTATTAGGACTTACTTTTATAGATTAAAAATGCTGTAATCTCATCTAAAAATTGAGAATTCAATTGAGAATTGGTTAATATGCGAAACTCAAATAGTTAGTGTTCATATGAAGGTTATAGTATCGGGATTGGCTTCAGATTTGTTTCTGTTCGATATGGGCGGTGTCCTCAAACGGACCGGTGGGCCGACGATGTACCATAAAATATTTTTTTCGTAACTATAGTTGATATATTTTCCAAAATTTGTCGAAACAAATTGAGATTTTTTGTTGAAAAAGGCACGTCCGGGCTGGGCCTGATGGTTAGTATTGTCGTCGGCCCGGGCAATTTTGAGAACCCCGTATATGGGAACTCACATTCTTTGACAAATTCTGCGTTCTCTTTTGCCATTATGGCACTCTCGCCTGTGTACATTCGCTGATTGATATACGCTGCAGTCAGGGGGGTAGTTACCTGTAATTTCCTCCTAATTTGGTTTAAACCCAGCATCTAAAGGTACGAATGGGATCTGACCATCCGTAAGGTTGTGTCAAAACCATAATTTTTGGACAGCTCGTCCGGGGTTAACCGGATGGGCAAAAAGGTTTATTATAATGCGTGCAACAGACACAAAAATCAGTACAATATATCATTTCATTATTAAAATAAGGATTTGCATTCACTAATAAGAGAAAAGAAAGAAGAATAGTAGCGGCGTTATATGAAAATTATTTGAAATTATGTGGATTGGGAGACTTTTCTTCAAAAAGACGACCATTTTCATTTACCACCGCCTCGCTCCAAGTAAAATATAAAAAAAGAAAACCTGACAATGTAGTAACAATGCATATTCTATTTATATTGAAAACCTATGAACTTTAATTCAATAACGGCAATCTTTCAGGCAGCAGATCATGGTATTACTGTCAAAATTGTAAAACAATATTGGAGTTGCCTTGTACTTAAAGCAGAAGTAACGCTAATAACATAAAAAGGTATATATGTCCACAAGAGATTTAAATATTAACTAAATGTTTATTGTATAATTCAACCTTATTTTTACCACTGCTCTTTCTGTCTAGTTACCAATATTTCATTGAAATTATCTTTGCTCAATTAAATATTAACTTAGAATGGGATTAAGGCCAGGGCCGGCCCGTTTGACAACCCTCTGTAAACACAATCTCCGTACAAATTCAATATAAATAAGCAAATTGTTTGTTCAAAGTGTTTATTGCGGTCAGAAGTGAGATAATTATTCAATAATTGTATTGATTTATACAGTTGACCGCTTATTTCTTCTACTTCTTTTTCAAGTCAGGACGATGAATTGTGAATGAAATGTTCTAAATAGAAGATTTTATATATTTAATTATATTAATAAAATAATAAATATATTTAAATAAAACTAACCAATTCCTTAGTAACATGCATAACAGCTGCAGAATTGTCAAATTGTCCACAGTAATGGGGAGCAGAAAAGATTGTAACCAAGTGTCTGTCACCAAAGAACTCATAACCATCTTGAACAACCTGGAAGAAAAATAATTATAGTTAGAATAAATAAAGAATAAGGCTCCAAACTAATACCCAAAGACTCTTAGTAAACTTAAAAAGTGTATCTTGTATTAGTTTACTGAATGGCCTACTTAAACAAGTCCCAAGAAAACCTAGATAGAATCTTTGCAAGTATGGCATAGGCCTAAAATATATCATACCTGATGAGCCCTTACAATAAGGTCGAGACCGTGCAGCTTGCAGAATCCTTTTAGAGCTTCGCCGCCAAAGATTCTCGCTGCTCCACGTGGCGACTCTTCGTACATTTGAATAGATGGATCGGGATCAGCCCAAGTTAGATCAGCAATAACTCCAATATCAGGAATATCACAAGGACGCTCAATCTTGTCTAGCTGAAATTTAAAGTTTAGCATTTGCTTTTCCACTAAAATTTGAAATTTTTTCCAAACCCGGATGGTTAAATACCAATTTTTTCAATTTCGGGTGCTAGTTTTTTTTGGTATCTTCTTGAAAAGAAGAAAAACTAACGTTAGCTACAAAATGTTTCTATAAATAACCTGTTTAAAATCCAACAATTCTTCGCTGATTCCTCCGTGCATACAAAGAATCTTCTTCTCAACTCTTGCACAAAATGGCATTGTATAGAAAGCAAATTGAAATATCTCATAGAGCTGAGCCGAATAACTAAAAGTAAGAATATTAATAACTTTATAAACGATTATTAGTTTTTTTTTCAGTTTTTGGCTCACCGTTTCTTAATTTCCATGTAGAATCCATATTGCATGTTAACTGGACGAGATTCATGGTTTCCGCGTAGCAAAGTAACTTCATTTGGATACAAAATCTATAGAAAATATAGTTAAATAATATATATTCTTGTTTTAAAGAGATTAATAAGCCGGATAATTAAGCATCCGATCCGTTCAGATAGGTTCTATATCTTACCTTATAAGCAAAAAGCAAAGCCATAACCTCCAAAGAATAAGGTCCTCTGTCAACATAATCACCTTTAATAATAAAGTTATATAAAATATGTTAACTGTATTAAACAACTATGTATTAATTTGGAACCGGCCCGTTTAAACAAAATAAAAGCGGTACTTAAGGTCGTACATAGTCTTTCTCAAGAGCTAGTTTTCCGCGCAGGCGGTGTTAGATTAGACTAAATTAAATATTTAAGAATTGGAAGTCTTTTCTTCAAAAATACTTTCATAATTTAACATCTCTTGCAACAGACTATAAACTACGTAACCTACCAAGGAACAGATATTTCTTCTCCGGTGGGAATCCATTAATATGGAACATTGCCAATAGATCTTCATATTGACCATGAATATCACCGATGATTTGAACGGGAGCCGAGACCTAAAAGTTAACATTGTTATAAGATTCAAAGTAGACTCTTGGTCACGGCTCGCCAACGGAGACAATGGGATTAAAGGACTGTGGCCCCATTTTAAACTTAAAGTTCAATTTTCTCTAGAACGCTTGAACCGAATCATTCGAAAAACTCAAACGCACAGAATGAGATATGGCCTTTCTAATGATATATAAATGAACATGAATTCCTTAATAAAATAAACCAGGAATTCAGCCGCAAGATTTCTTCATTTGAATTTGCTCTGTCCCGTTGCCGTAGGGCGCGGGGAGCCGTGTGGTTTGGTCCATAAAACAAATTTCTTACCTCAATCATGGGTTTCTGTCCCCAGAAAGTCTCTCTAGCACGGTAACATAGTTCTGTTAATTCACTTTCTGTAAAAAGCGATTGACAAAGAGCGGGTTTCCAATCATTAACAAGACGATTAATAACAGTCTCTAACCATTTACGAATCTATAATAAACATATATATTAATAAATTAGAATGTTATAGAAAAATATAATCAAAATCTTTGTCATTCACAAGCCTTTATTAAAAACAAACTAGAGAAGTTTTATAAACGTTTTCACGAAATATCAACCAGAGCACCAAAACCCGTACAGGCACCTAGTATTTGGGATAATTTCAAAAACGAACAAGTCAGTTTAATAATTATAAACAATAAAAGAAATTAGAAGAAAGTTTGATAATAGAGCCGAAGTACTAGGCAGCTACCAGGACCTTACTATTTGAAGAAGACATAGCTTTCTCCTTATTTGTTTCCTTACCTTATCGGCTCTGTCACCTATAGGTTTTCTTTTAGTACTTGTAGCCATAGAGAATAGAAGAAAAGACCTTTTCTTAGTAGAATAAGATGTATAATAAAGGAGTTTATGGAGCAAATGAAGCTCTGTTAAGAAGATGAGAAAAACTAATATAATATAATATGTGATAGGGAAACATATACTGAGAAAGATGAATGGGAAGGAAACTTGGGAGAAAACTAAGGGAAATAGATTCTCTTAACGATAAGTTCATTTAGAAGAAACCAAAGGTTTTTTTAAATCAACTCCTCGACCGGGACCCCATGCGATGATATATAGTCTATCTCAAGACCTATGTTTCCAGCGCTGTATGACGAGTATGTATGGAAACGTGCCTATAAAAATGAACGTATTTTTGGAGAAAACTCACCAAGCCGACCGATTTTACATTTATTTTATAAAAAATGCGCCACGCTCGTCAAACCGCGCTGGAAACCTAGGACTTGAGATAGATTATAGTAAGAAAAATGAAAGTTCAGCCTTACAATGAAATAGTCGGATAATTAATAAACAACAAAGAGGGATACTCATTAATGTCATGTTCCTATTTAATTGATAAATTACAAATTAACACCCGAGGTGTTCTTACTTTAACACAGCAACTTCGTGACTCCTGTGTGTGACAAATAATTTGTATATTCCATCTGAAAAAAGGCCAGCAGGCCGGAAAAAACAATGTCCAGATAAGCATAATAATTTATTTCTAGTATCGTTTTTATCATAAGATAGGTTTTCCTCCTTCAGCGCTGGGCAACCATGTTCTTTCATAGCCTATGGAAGAAAACCTATGGACCATAAGTTTGGCCACGTCACACCGATTCTACTCCTATTTCTGCAGCTTTCACAAGATCATCGCTTCATTTGGTATAAAGTATAAAAAAGTATAACAATACTTAAATAAATAGCTTTATTATAACACAAATAAACATAATTTAAATAAAATCTAAAACTTATTAAACTTAACCCTTAGTTCGCTGTCGCTTTTTAGTTCAAATACACCATTTTGCTTCTGTAATTTCATAAAAAGAATAAATCGGCCCTGTTGTCCTCCATTTAAAATAAGACGAATTAGTATGTTTGGTAGATTATATAGAAGATATTCACGGATATAAAGGGCCAAATCAGAATTAAAATATGATATTATACACAAAATAGAGGATAAAAATACTGTTAAAAAGGTCTGCAAAAGATTTTTATGAAATAGGAACCGTAAACTTTAAATATCTTAGAATTTGAGTAGAGATTAATATTGTGATTAGATTTTATATATTTCAGTTTAATATATGAAACCAAACTAAAGACGGATCTGTTTTTGGTTTCAATTTAACTTCATTACAATTAGTTAATCTTATAAGAAATACTCTTCCAAAGAATTAATACATTCATTTTACGCTTATTACCTTTGGGTAATACTGCAAACCTCATCCCAATACAATTTTTCATCATTTTTCCTTTTTTGGTATAATATTTTCCCTTGTTTTCATAGTTTTAAATGACGCTTCCGTTTTGCTCGTCAAAAACAAACCAGATTTAGCCAAAAAAACTATTATTTGAAATCTGTCATACGGTATTTTAGTATAAAAAGTAATACAAAAAACGCAACAATGACTACAACTTTTCATTATTCGTTAAATAAGGAGTTGATGTCGATGGGAACAGACCTGACATCAGGGATCATCACGGGCCAATCCGGGCGTAAATTTAGAACGACCCTTCCGAGGCCGATTCGTTAAAATTCCACTTCAATCGGCCTTTTGTTTGTAAAACTGTTCTTTATAGTCTTGTTCCCTGTACCGACTATAGCTCTTTCTCTCTATTTTACTTCTAAACTAACCATATTCAAATAGAATAAATGGAATAGAATACCAGATAATGCAGAAACAGTCTTAAATATTCTAGAATCATCTGTAAACTTCCATTTTATTTATCTTTTTATAATTCTTTCTTTATAATCAGAATAGTCAGACATTGTTTCTTTAGGCAAAGGAACCATTAATAAAGGTTACCTAAAAACATAGAATAATAAATAACAACGAGTTAACTTTGAAAATATGAATGGTAGACTTCCAAGTATAGACTTAAACATTTTACAACAACATGGATCATCTAATAGAGAGGGCCGGCTCCACAGCTCAAAAAGTGCGGCGCAAAAGGCCGCACCTTATGCGGCCTTTTGAGCCGCACCAAGCCTAAGCCTAAGCCTTTAAGTTACAAGAAATAGTATAAAACTAATGTAAATGATAGCTTATTTAAATAGAATAAAATGTTTCGAATGAGAATAAGTTGTGTTTGATAGTCAAAGTGTCTCTATGACAACCAAAATAAGCAAAAATATCTCTCACTTCATTAAAGAAGAAACCCATCATAAAAGAGATTAATTGCTACCAAATGGTACTAATTAGTTGATTTAGATAGCACATTCTAGTTGCGAACTTCGGTAAACTGATGGAGCAAGACGGATATATCAACATAAAATAGGATGAACAGAGATAATATTCAGTCTTCGGGGGCACGAAACATGGGATAAATAAGCTGTTGGTTAACCAAGCCTTCTTCAGCTACGAGGAGTCGAGCCCACAGCCTCAAATCCTCACGGATTCGGAGACCGCTGGCGGAGATGAACAGAGAACTCAGAAATAACTAATACATATAACCAATAAATAGAACAATTCCACTAAAAAACATAACTACTCAATAAAACGGTGTCTTTTTTTGAATGAAAATGCTAAATCAGGCAAAGTAACTATGTAAACTATTAAAAGTAAGGAAAGCATTTAAGAACGACTGAGACATTGCCCACCGTTACTGAAAAGGTCCTACACAGTACTTTAATAACTAACCAAAGCAAAAAAGTAACAATTCTTCGTACAATCACTACTTGGTTGCAACATTCATTATAACTAAACTTATCTACCGTACCCTAATAACTTGTCTATAATAATATTTTACATCATTTCGAGAAACTTCTTAAGGAATTATGTTCTCCACAGAATGCTAATTTGAACTGTCAAAGATCAGTTTCAATCTATCGTTTTCAATGAATTTCATGTTTAAAATGAGCAAAACCGAACTTTATTATTCATTTTTAACAATTTCTAGCGATGATGAAATGTACAGAGCGGTCTCTATAAAATAAGCAGAAGGCGCTACCAAAAATAATAAGATAACAAATATTCTTAGTTTAGCCAGACAATACAAGAGGACTAAGTGAACTGTATTAGAAGCAGGAACTCGGACAATTATGTAAATAGACTGTTTATTGTTACTTATTATGTGCTTTATAGAGTAGCCCTATTTATACTTTACTATGTTTCCAAGCAATGCTTAGGTTTACAAGATTACTCTTTTTAGTATTTTAAGTTATTTGATTATTTACTATTTAACTAAAACTGTATTTAAAAGAAGTAATCATTATGAATGAAAAGTTTTGTTGTAAACCGATATACTGTTTAATTCGTAAAGATACTTTTTGACATTTTTTATTTTGTTAAATAACATTTGTTCAGTCTACAAAATACTAAAGTAAACAATAATGCATACATTCCTTACAATACAATTTACAGTCGTAAATATATTTATTTATTTGTTTAATTTATCTAATTTTGCTATTTTTACTCTTATAAATGTCAAAGACCTCCTATTTATGTAATGAGTAATAAAAACAACCCGTTGTTAGTGTGTATATAAACAGTTATAAGTAAATAATATATCTTTTTATTAATATTTAATAAAAACTCTCTTCTTAAAAAGATGTTGACATTCTTATTGTTTTCTCTTCTTATTCAATGAAGTCTAAGTAAACTAGACAAAAGCACATCTCCACAAGACACCGATGCATATACAATAACTCTGCGTACTTGAAAGAATGAAATTGACAATCATTCATATTTGCTTATTTATAAATAAAATTCGAAATACTTTTATAATTTCATTGAATATTACATGCCTTGCTCACAAAGGGTCTTACATTTCAATAAAAGTAAGCCGAACTCTATATTTAATAAACTTTTTATTTTATAATAAATCTCAGTTTATCAACTACATTTTGATTCAATTATGTTACGTACATAGTGGTTTCTCTACTTTTTCATGTTCAATTGACCTTGTAATGTATTTTCTATCATCTCTAAGACTGCTTCTCAGTTACAAAGACTATTTTAGCTGGGATGAGAGTTCACTTAAATACCCTTATAAACAATCTTATTATAGTCTATTTTAATAATCTTTTTAATAACAGGCCTGTGTGTTAGGCCTTCTATCATATATTTGTTATCTTCACAGGCCTAAGGGGTTATCTACTCTTTTTCAAGTGCCAGAAGGCCCGTTATCATAGGCCTTTTTCCTACAAAAAATGCATTTATTGTCTGCAAAATTACCCTGATCGTTGCGGTTTTCAAATTTCACATGAAAATATTTATTTTCTTCAAACGAAAGTACAAATAACGCTTATACATTACTTTAGCCGTCTGAAGGTTCAAAATGTTCGTAAATAGTATTATCAATAGAGACATTGTTTCTCGTGTTTGAATACTTTGAATTTTGTCCGAAATTACGGAATTTCTTTTATAGAAGGGATATTTTAGCATTATTTTAAGAGTTAATATAGTCTATAACAGAAAGAAGACTGCAGTCAGCGGTGTTGTTTAAAGTTTTGAAAATCGCTCGTTCTGTGGCAAAATTAAACTTCCAGTATATGGTTCCATTCGCAATGTTTTGTATGTTGTGAGAAAAATATTATTGTACTATATTTATTTTGTATCATGTCCAGAAAAAGACAAATACGCCATTGCGGTAGCCTATGTATACCACCGCGCTCTGCGGTCTTTTGTTTGTTATAGACTATAAGGTTAATACCTTAGTCTGTTAATACATTGATAGGATTATTATATTATCAATTTTGAATTAAATTGTTTTTGATTTTTCAGCTGATTTAGTTTAGACCGCGAATTTTAAGCTGTAGTTGAATACTTCAATTGGTTTCTATAGATTTTTTGGAGTAAATTAACTATTTTATTTAAAAGTTACTTTACTTTAAACACTATCAACTTTCCACGAAACTGTAATGCAAAAAACAGGTTTGCAAACAGTTTTAACAATTTGTTAAACATAGTTGAAAACTTTTTAGACGTAAAATCTAATACTAAGTAAGTAATATGCCAAATCTTTTGTTGCTTAAATAGATTATCATAAATATATTTATCCAGTTGAGCTTGAAATCCTGTTTTCTCATGCTAAAATCGATAGTCTTGTTGTTTTGTTAAAAGTATTCGACGAGACAAAAAACAGAATAGAGAAAAACTAAAAAACTAAAGTTTTTGCAGAAAATGTTCACTTTTAAACTCTTTAAAAAAACTTTTTTACGTTTGTAAAACAATTAATTATCTTCGAAATCCCAAAGAGTATTGAAATTGTTTCTTTTTTTTGAAAGCTATTAATATTGTTTTCTTTATTAGCTTTATGAATGCTTATTTTAGTTTTGAGAATGGATGTCACAACTCTCAAGGTAATAATGCTTGCTGCTATGTTTATAGTTACAATGATATGTGGTATTGCACCTATTAAAGTAAGTATTTAAATAAATAAAAGTATTTAAAATACTTTATTAGATTAGAATCATTAAAACACTATTTTATGTTATCTTTAAAATGCATTGTCTAGTAAAGAGAGTACAAAATACAACATTCTAATCGGCGTCTTTTGGTGAACCTTTGGTTTTATGAATAAACTATGCAGAGCTGAGAAAAGACCGGCCGGGCCGGCCCGGGTGGGCCCGTTTCTTAAATTGTCTGCCCCGGCCCGGCCCGTAAATTCCCAGCCTTGAAACTATGTTCAAACCTAGCAAACTAATACAAATACAATATTCTAATGCAACATAAGTATTGTAAGTGTTTTAGTAAGATAAAAGTCACAAAAACGATGAAAACTGGATATTTTTGAACTAATTTTTGCAGAAAATGTATATGAAAACTAATAATGAGAACTGTTAAGTTAAGAATATTTTATATCTATTGTTTGTTATTTATTTTATTCTAAATATTTTAGGTTCTTAAATTATTAACAAATGGTTCTTCTCCTGTATTTAATTCTCGGGCTTCTTTTATTATTTCTCTTATTTCTTGCTTTGCTGGTGGAGTATTCTTGAGTGTTTGTTTCTTAGATATGATGCCAGATGCATTGTAAGTTATAGTCATTGCCAAGATTAATGATGGAGTGTAAATAATTCAACGCTCGAGCTCCTTTTGCGAGCACCGCGCCAGCATCTGGCGGCTACTCTCCGTTCAATATTGTACTTTGCAAGTACACGCGTGCAATTTGCAAGCAGATGCGGTGTTAAACATACTAAAAATACGCAAGTGAGACTCCAGCATTACTCTCGTCGCTGACTATATACAAAGTTTACATAAGGTTTATTAACTTTTAAGTGAATAATAATACACGTATAGAGTCAGTTGCAAGAGCTCAGAGCTGGAAACCCGGCCGGCCCGGCCTCCAATTTTGAAACTCAGGCCGGGCCGGGCCGGCCGGATAACCACCTCTGCAACAGCTAGGCTTCTCATTTTATTTTTTATTTTCAAAACTACTTTCTTGGCGCCACAGGTGCCGCATTACTTTTTTAGCAGATAACATTTTAATTTATTTTTGCTGATTTGAAAATGACAAGATATTTCTATAAAAATAAGAACAACAACAATAGATATATTGATTCTTTCTTATCTCAAAACACTAGACAATAATAAAACAACAAATTTGCAAGATTAAATAGTCCTTTAATCCTAAACTGTGCTAGAAAATAGAACAAGGCTTCCGCACTGTGCGTATAACTATGGAAGCCTTTCTCTTCATTATTAAACGGTATGGGCAGGCCCGAAACTGACAAGCCCCGCCCATCCGTCAAACCAGCAACATAGAAATGTACTATAACTAAATGTTTATTTCCAGAGATGCCATGGATTCTATAAAATCTGAGACGGGATTCTCATCTGACTATCCCTTTGTACCCCTTTTATTCTGTGTTGGATTCTTCTTTGTTTGGATTTTTGAGGAAATCTGTGGAAGACTTTGTGGAAACGAAGAAAATGAGTTAGTATAAGGAAATATATATGAAATTAGAAAAGATAATGATTTATAAAATGTTATTAGAGTTATTAAGAGTAAAGACTTATTCATATTTAAGTTATATTTTACTTCAGCTTTGGTAGTAACGAGTTGGAAGTTTTAGTATTTCTTTGAACAGTAATATACTTCTCAAACGAAGTATTTGAAATTTCTAAAATAGTTTTACAAAACGTATTTAATATATTATATGTATAATATTAATAAGCTTAATTCATACTTACTTATTTTATACTTTTCTTCAGACCAACCTCCTATCCCGTTGACATTGAAGCTAATATTAAGTCATATGAAAAAGAAAAAGAAGTTGAGATTAGAAGAAGAGCAACAACATTTCATTCTATTATGAATAGCGATTTAGGAATTGTAGAAAAAGTTAGTTTAATAAGAAACATTAATAAGAAGTTATATAAAGCACAAAGAATTAATAATCATTACTGGACTTTATCGTTACAGAAGCTTATTATAGTCACATTCAAAAGTAATACCTCCGTGTATGCTGTGTATTTCGTTATTTTAACACTGTGCCTGTTTGTCTTCTACGCGCGCGGTATCAGCAGATTTCAAACTTGCTGTCGCTCTGCCATACTCAGACAAAATATTGCAACACTCCTGTTATTAACACGACCGTATTACTTTTGAATCTGACTATAATATGCTTGTACTGACTTCTCTAGCAAAGTGTTCACTTCTGAGTGAACTTACTAATTCCCTGTTGTTCCATTTATTATTTTCTAAATAATGTAAGTATGCAAAAAAGTTTGTCATAATATAATGTTTAGGGTAAAACAAAAGAAAACAAATTGGTTAATTCTCTAACATTCATAACGGCTCTATTGTTCCACGCAGGATTAGAAGGTTTTGCATTTGGCGTACAGGTTAGTAAAATATTTATAAAAGTTAAATAAGAATTTAATAATATTAAAACATTATAACAATATAATTATATCTTTTTTAGGACTCCGTGGTCTCAGTTACTTCTCTTTTCTTTGGTATTATTGTACACAAAGCTGTTGTTTGTTTTTCAACCGGTAGGCCACTTTACATTTTTAAAATCATTCATTATTCATAATTTACAATTAAAAACACAGATGATATAGTTTAGAAGCTTACAAACTAATTAAACATAGACAGTTTAATTTAGAAAACTTTCATATAAACTTATATTATTAACATACTATTTATATTACAGGAATGCGTCTTACGCGGGCCCACCCAAATCAAGCGTGGCTAGTTATTCTGCTTATATCAACTGTAGCAATAATTGCACCATTAGGAGGAGCTATTGGAATTTTAGTTGAGGTCAGAAATATAACTATTTTAATTAAATTAAGGATTTTTGTAATAAACCTGAAGCAGCAAAAAATACTTTTCATTATTTGTAGTTACAGTTCATCCGAGAGAGAATCTCGAATGCTATAAAAGTTAAAATGATTGTCTTATAAAAAGAATAATAACTAAAATGGTTTTAATATACAATAAAATACTTTATTATTATTAAATATAATGTTTGTTTTAAGAATTCTAATATGAATCCAACAACTAAGGATATTGTCACTACTGTTCTACTTAGTTTTGCTCTAGGAACATTTATTTACATTACTTTCTTTGAGGTTTGTGAAATAGAATAGAATAATGTATTTGTTACCGAGACCGTTAAAACACAGAAAAATAATCTACAAGTTAAATGTTTCATAGGTCGGGGGTCGGGAGGAAGGATTGTGGCCTGGATGCATTAGAAATAATAATAATATGAGAAATACTTTATATAAATAATATAAAGGGTTGAATATTCTATTATACGAAAAACCGTTTGAGAACTTTGTAAAAGCTAGCTAATGTTATGCGGCCTCCAACCTGTAATATATAGTACCCGAAAAGAAAAAAACATTTCATTTCCTAAAAAATTCGTATGATTATAAGACTAGCAGAAGTTTTTATAAACCTTATTAACAATAATTATATTTAATAAATAAGTTTAGATTCTTCAACCTGAACATGAGAACGAACATTCTAACATAGCACAATGGTTTGCCTCTGTTGCTGGTTTTTCAGTCATAGCTATTCTTATGATATGGGGTTAAAGGACTATTTACACAGAAGAATACAACAATACCGTAATATTTAAAGGTCTAATTTTAATTATCCATGTTTCTAAATTTATAGCTATATTTATTTTTTGGAAAAGCGAAAAGGTGTTTGATTAATGCTATTTAATGCGCAGTTTAATCAATTTTACAGTAATGATGCTTACAAAACATAATTAACACTTTATATATAATTTTAAAACTTTACAAATTTAAAAAACTTTATTTAATCTCATCTGTTAATAACTTAAACCATTTTAACTCAGGCCTTATTCTTTACTGACTTAATTTCCATATATATGAGTAATTTCCACATATCTCTATGCATAACTATTGTTACGGGTACTTATAATATTCACTTTTATATATCTTTATTACTTATTTAACAATATTAATAAATATTTACTTAATATTATTCAAGTATAGCTAGAATACCATCGTATTGCTTGTCATCTTTCCTCATAAAACTCTTAGAAAAGGCTTTTTGTGCCATTTTCTTAGCGTCCAATTCGGTGATTTTGAACGCTTCGGCGGCCAATTTGAACTCCCGACTGAGATTTGTAGACATAAGGCCTTGGTCATCAGTCTAAATAGAAATTATGTTAGAATTAAATGTAATGAAAAGATTATAGAATAAATATGATCGTTAAACAATTAAGTAATATTGTATGAGACTAATTATTCTATTTCGGTAACAATCATTGCCGTCACCTAGTTACGGAAACAAGAATAGTTACCGGTAACGTTATATTGAAGACGCAGGAGCGGCGGTGACTACCGTTTCAAATTAATCGTCCTCGCATAAACGGGGTTTGTTTCCAGAAGGATCGATCGTTTCGGGAACGAGAAAACGAGAAATATTAGAGTTGTTATAACACATATAGTCAGCGCCAAGAGTAATGATGGAGTGTAAAAAATTCAACACTTGTCTGAACCTCTTTTACCAGCACCGCGCCAGAATCTGATGGCTACTCTTCCTTCCATATTGTACTTTGCAAGTACCCGCTCGCAATTTGCCTGCAGGTGCGGTGTTAAAATCTTATAAATACCCGAGTAACACTCCATTATTACTCTCGGCGCTGACTATATAAGCATTCTCATAAACTAAATACTTCATACTAAATAACACGGAAGCTGTAATAATTACATCGCGCAACCGTTCATTTATCTGACTCTTTCTTCACCAAAAAAGATTAAGTACACATAACTTTACAAAAAATACAGTTTCTGGCAAGGATGGGAATTTCGCGCCGGCCCGGATCATGGCTGCAAATTAAAATTTTTTATGGCCGTATGGCCGAATAATTTTTTAAACGGGCGGCCGATTTACAAAATAATGTGAACTCTAGCCAATATCTATAAGTTATTAAACCGTAATAAAACTGCCGGGGCCCGAATTTTCACCACCATTGGTCTCTGCCTTTGCCAGTAGCTTATTTTCTTTTTCTCCTACCCCTAGGATTACTGTAGTTTTGTCATTTTCCATCCAGAACCCCAAATGAGAATCCTCGATGGTCGGGATGGTCTTGCAGAGAAGATTAGAAGTAAGACAGATCTCTAAAAAGATAAATAATTATATAAATATTAAATAATATAATTGTACTTACCAATCGGAATGTTCTTTCCTGTAACTTTGTTTATCCATTCTTCTTTTCTATTTAAATAAGTGCCATGACCGATTCTATCCGGAGCAAAATCGAGAAAATCATCTACTTCTTCTAGACAGTTTTCTACCTATAAAGAGAGGTAAGATGGAAAAGCTCATAACAAAAAGAAGACTGCAGTGCGCGGTGTTGTTTAAGTTTTGTATTATTGTCTATTATTAAAGAGACAAAAAGAATATTATTGTACTATCATATCCAGAAAAAGGCAAATACGCAATTGCGGAAGCCTATGCATACCACCGCGCTCTGCGGTCTTTTGTTTGTTATAGACTATAATAAAGCGACTTCATACAAGAACATTCTACAATAGCTTTATATAGTCAGATTCAAAAGCAATACGGCAGTGTTGCAATATATTGTCTGAGTAAAGCAGAGCGAAAGCAAGTTTGCAATCTGCTGATATTGCGCGCGTAAAATGCCAGCAGGCTCAGAGCCTCCAATACATACTATAAGTAAACTCTACCTG
>JAQGAV010001869.1:0-18370 GCA_034691345.1 Phasmarhabditis papillosa
AACCACTCAGCGGACCTAAGATCTCACAACCTGTGATCAAACCGATTCTGAATAAATATTATTATTATTATTATTATGCCAGTGGTGGGCTGGTTACCGGCCCGGCTCGGCCGAAATTTTGAAACCCAGGTCGGGCCGGCCGGATAGCCACCTCTGGTGGGCACCGCCCGGCCCGGCGATGTGCGGAACTTTCTTAGCGGGCGAATTGAAAATACCATATAAATAATTAGTTACTTTTTTTATATTCCTTACTATTCCAATAGAAGAATTTCTAAACTACATAATTCCAAAAAAAATTTGAAAATTTGCTGAAATATATTTTCTCTAAAGGCAAAGTTCCGCACTTTTTTCAGAGTTGAGTTCCCAATTAAACCATTCTATTGCATTCTACGGGCCGGCCCGGACAGAACTGTCATAACCTTGGCCCGTAAAACCCTAGCCGCTATTCTATGCAAGGTTCCCAAACCCACCCGGCTGTACATTTCCCTTATCATTAGCAAAATTCATGATGTCCTTTAGTCTGATTCCAGATTTATCATACATAATCCTCCATAGAAGACAAGGTGAATAGAACATAAAGGCGACTATTACTAGGAAGAAGGGAACCCATTGGTAGTAGGAGACCTAAATAGAAACAGTTACAATCAGAGCTGGTTGCCGGCCCGGCATGAAATTTTGGAGGTCAGGCTTGGCCTGGCCGGGCCGGTCCGGTCGGATATACAGCTAATCCGGCCCAGCCCGGCCCGAAATGTTGGCAGTCAGGTTCGGCCGGGCCGGGCGGATAACCAGCTCTCGTTACAATATGGTAAAGATGGGATCAATATTATTGATGGCTTATAGTTTCATAAGTTGTTCTTATTTGTTTTAATTCGGCATTTCGTTGCATGAACTTCCAACTGTGGTTAAGGCCTTGTAGATATGGATGCCGCAGCTCGTTAGCGACCGCGCTGCCGTATTTTATGAAGGAATTCATTTTCATTTATTAATTATTATAAAGGCCATACTTCGATTTTTGCAGTCAAGTAATCCCGCTGTCATCTTTGGCGAGCCGTGATATTTGCAGGTTCGGAGTTGCTCTTTTACCCAACGTTGCGCCGCATCGTCTGAGCGAGCCTATCACTAATGCTTTGTAAACTAATTGTAAACAAACGCGGTCTTTGAACAATGTTGCGGGACCCAACATTAGGTTAAAAATATTATTCGTTTATATGGCAAAGCATGATTGCTAAGGCTTCAGTTGACTGACATATGCTTTTTCCCCTGGCTATCTACATATCATCAGAGGTGGTTATCCGGCCGGCCAGGACTGGGTTTCAAAATCTCAGGCCGGGCCGGGTTAGGCCGGGTTGGGCTTGGCCGGTAACCAGCTTTGTGTACGCCCAGAGGTGGTTATCCGGCCGGGCCGCGCCAGGCCGGCTCAATCCGGGCAGGTAACCAGCTCTGCAAATCACCTACCATTGTCCTTCCCCTCTCTTCAACTCCGGGCAGATCCTCTTCAAAGGGGGCGAAGTAGGTGTTACGGGCCCAACAGTACATTTCTGAAAAGCGAGTTATATTAAAAATAAGTATATATTTAGGAACAATATTGAATATTAACACATTTTCGAGTACATCAAAACGCTGAGAAGCCCTCTGTATTTTATGAACACATAAACGGTTGCGCCCTGCCGTGTCGGCTGATGATTCCCCCAAAATTCTGGCCTTGGCCCAGTCTCACCCAGCTGGTTAGCCAGAGCAAATTTCCAGTAGTCTCTTTATCGCTTGGGGTTCTTGAGATTACTGCAGGTCCGAGCTGGTTATCCGGCCCGGCCTGACATTTAAAATTTCAGGCCGGGCCGGCCGGGCCGGATAACCAGATAAGCTGTAGGTTACTGTAGCTATGTTCCGCTAACCTGTATAATCTTCCCAGGAGCTCTTGTATTCCGCAGGTAGCCAGCACTCAATTGGTCGGCCACCGAACATTTTAAGACTGATTAAAACCTAGAAATAATTAATAACAAAACTATTGACGCAAGAGCTATAAGATTTGTGTGTTTCCGATATAAGAGCTATAAGATTTGTTTGTTTCCGATATAAGAGCTATAAGCTATAAGCGATATAAGGCCCCATGAATCATCCATTCATTTTATATAACACCGCTCCAGTAGTATATAGCCAGCGGATTTCGACTGGGATTTCGATTGTGTGCGCGCGATCCTGTAGATTTCGACTATTGGTTTTTAACGGAAGTTGTATAGTTTATTCATATCTTTATCCCAAGACCACCACACATAAAAGTCCGTTTTCGGGGCAGACCAATATGGCGTCATCCAGTTGATTCACAAAACTCCATAAAACAGTTGAATATGAGCGTAAATTCAAATATTTACACTAGAGTTTCACAAGCTGTGCGCTGCTAAACACAGGGCAACTCACAGCCGTCAATAGCAAAAACGTAGTTGTATAATAATAATGAAGCCGGTCCGAGATGTCATCGTCTGCTTGTGGTTGAAGGAATGAAAGTGTACCAACTATTTCGGCGAAAACCATTCTGAAATAGGAATTGTGTATAGGCATAGTGCGTCCAAGAGAAAATATGCCGTGTCATCTTAGTTTGGATTGGACTAAAAGGAAACAGAAAAACGTAAACCTAGTATTAGTGGACCAGATATATAGTCCATCTCAAAATCAAGGTTTCCAGCGCGGTATCACAACTGGGCGCAGTGTTATAAAAATAATGAAAAAAATCGGTCGACGTGGTGCGTTTTCTTCAAAAGTACATTCATGTTTACAACACAGCGCCCGCTTGTGATACCGCGCTGAAAACCGATGTCTTGAGATGGACTATTGCATAGTTTAAGGATCTTTCAGAACAAATGAGGTGAACTAGTTTTACTGATTTGCGTCCTTTTAAAAATTGGTGTGCGACAAAGATCGAGCATCGCTTACACTTAGCGCTATAGTCAGACAGGTCTGTTTGCAACAAGAGTTTATCAAGATAACAAAGATTAATTTTGGATAATATAGTTAACGCCAAGAGTATTAATGGAGTGTAAAGATTAAAACGCTCTTCTGAGCCCCTTTTGCAAGCACCGCGCTACCATCTGGCGGCTACTCTCCGTTCAATACTGTACTTTGCAAGTAAGCGCGTGCAATTTCCCTGCAGATGCGGTGTTAAAAATCCTATAAATTCGCATGTGACACTCCATTATTACTCTCGGCGGTGACTATATAGAGTTCCAAAAAAAAGCATCTCTATCTTGTCGGAAAGATTATTTCGCAGAGTCTAGTCGCATGCAGAGTAAATTAAGATCAAATCAGGGCCGCTCCTGCATTTTCGGAACTTCGGAAAAGTACGGAATTTCCAAAAACCCGGATTATGACTACCTTGGTATGCGTCCTGCTGTAGCTATTCTGGATCCACCGCCACCTCCTCCACCCGAATGTGATTTCTCAGTCTTAATAGACGGATGAGCGGGATCCATTCATTATCAGAAGGTAATCAGGACGGGAAATAGTGTTTGAGCGCGTACTCTCAATACAGTAAGCCAGTAGAAGTTCACGATTAGCGCGCGAGAAGTGTTGGTGAGCCGATGGCAATTACCTATTGAGTTACGGAGGCGCCCTATTCCCACATTGAAGTGATTACATAATGAAAATGGCATCTGCGTGAGATCCGCAAAATCTGGTTCTATTGATTGGAAGCTGCGAGTATTGGGCTGATTTGTGTTCAAATTCCCAGACGTGGCCCCGCGGCAGTCACTTAGGTTCTTTGTTGGGCCAAATCCCAAAAACTCCGGTGAACTAAAACTGTTTTGCGTCGGAAGTGATTTAACATACTATAGGCAATTGATTATAATTCGCAAAGGAGCCCATTTTAGAGTCCAAAATTGGTCAACGTCAAAACATAAACTTTATTAGTATCCAGAAGTCTGATCAACTGACAGTTGAATGATTTAGGCAATTGTTAAACCAGTATAGACTGTTCTAAAACCTAGATTACATTGCGCTGGCCTTATTCGATGCGCGATGTAGCATAATTTTACATTTAAAAATATATTTGGATAGACAAGTAGAACCAAAATTTTGGAGCATCGTCAACCGTCTAAGGTCGGCGGGATGCAGGCTATGTGTTTGAAGGGATTATAGGTTATATCTACAATAAAACGATTAAATCGACATGAATTCAAATGAAAATTCCAATACGTCCGAAGTTTCTCAGTGATGATTAAGTCGCCATGTGTGAAGTATATTATGCGTAGTGCTCTTTGATGACTCGACTCGGTCAACAAGACGGTCTTCTCTTCTATTTAAAGGTCTATTTGGATTTCAAATGTCTTCTTCTAGCATACAGTCCTTTAGAATAAGGCTCGAGACGGGCCTCTAGAGCGCGGGAAATTTGAATATTTGTATTGTGTTGTAAATATAAACGCTAATAAAAGATGCCGCTGGTGGCTAACAAACTTGAACAAATAAAGAAGAAAAACTAAATATTTTAGCTAAAATACAGTAGTTATATTACCTGTAGGACCTTGTATAAAAATAATAGTTTAGCCGGGCGGTCATAATAGTCTAATTACAGCAGTACCGATAAATACACAGGTTGCGAAGCTGCTCAAACAATAACAGCGATCGATACATCCATGATGAGTGACCATTATAATGCCACTATTCAAAGAGTACTTCCAATATCGTGATCAAGGGCAAATTTATTCAACAAGAAAAAATATATCCATAAATAGTTTACAAATCCATCTATAACGTCAAGGAAAAGTTAGTACCATGCGGCTGCCACGACATTCCAAAGTGATCTATTACCTTATAGTGGGCTCCATTGTTGGCTCACCAGCAATCACTACGACCGAAGTAAAGGTCGCTAATAATGTTCACTAAAGTATGTTGACTAAACAACCACTGTGGTAGTACCACGCTTCAACATCCTGGGAAGAAATAACTGGATACCCAATAAAAATGAAAACACAATAAATGATCACATTCGCCCCTTTATTATTCATAACATTTACACAAAATATTCTAAACTTATAGGAAAAACGACAAAATTATTAAATAAACTCTTATAATTACAGCACAACATTGAACAACAATAATAATAGAAATCTCGTATTATATATCCCGCTCAAATTATATACAAATTATCAAAATATGAGAAATAATTGAGCAAAAGTGAAAATCATAGATGCTAACAAAACTACTTATCCTGAGTCTTATCTTCGTCCTCGTCATCGCTGTCGCTACCACTTCTGTTTGAATATTTCTCGGCCATTACATCTTTGAAATGCACCTTGTTCGTCTCAGTATCCATTAACATGATCTTACCGAAAATCTGAAACTACTTTGTAAAGTTTTGCGGTAGATCGTTCAATTTTTTAATAAAAATTGCAGTAAAATGATTCGCGAAAAAAAGAAGCTCGAAGAAAGTTATACTAACATGCTTTTAAAATTTTGGAACGATCTGCGCAAATAGTACCTGGTTAGTGATCAGTTTAGGCAGCATTCCTCTGAGATCGGCTAGCATAACTACGTCAGTTATGGTCTTCATACGATCTTCTGGATGGCGACGGAACCGACAGGCACCGAGAAGTAATTCAGCCCTAAATATTTAGATAACATTTTATTATCAACTACAAATCACACCTGACTTTACCGTCCTTTTCCGGGAATTCGGCGAGTTCCACGCTTCTGGATGCCATGATGTAATCTCCATCTCCAATTTTACGGAAAATTCGGGCAGAAACAAAGTCACGCCCACTTACGACCAGCACGTTATTGTTACCATACTGAAATATAATAGTGATTTCATTTATCCAGTGCTTATTGAAGATTCGTTTTAACAGTTAGGAAACAATTAGTCCAGTTAATATAAATTTCCTCTCAAATCAGTACAACATATAAATGAGGGAAATTCAATCAGATATATTTATGGATATGAAAAATGATTGACCAGCTTCTACAGTAGAAAGCTAGCGATCTCCAACGGCACTTTTTGTTTCCCATTTGCAGCAATTTTATGTGGACAGTTCAATGAGATAAGAGAGCCAACTCACGTGAATAAGATCAAAGTTCTTGGTGGGAGCAGCTATTGTTGACGCAAAGTTGATATTTTTGTTCCATGATGGCAGTCCTTCGAAGCCAGTCCATGTCTCCACCATGGCTGTTTCAACATCAGCTGGCAGTTCCGTCTATAAACAACAATTTAGGTAAAATAACGTTTATATGTAATAAACGGGAACAGTCATGATTCATGAATGAAGTCTGGACCGAATTAACAAACATGTGATATCTATAAATTTAAACAGAAGACTTCAAAAACATTAATTCGTTATAAAAAAACTAATGTTGAACTATCCAAGTGTTCTAAATTTATATCCCCGAAGATCGCAAGTTCGGATGAAGAAAGGACCTGTCCACGAACAACTAACCGTAATTCCAACCATTTTCCCGTGATCATTCTTCTTGCCGTAGACTACATCGCCATCATTATTCGATGTTTCCTGCAAAGGATAATATAATACCGGTGAACACGTTAGAATGAGTGGAATGTATTCAACACACTCGATGAACATTATATATTGGGATGCTTTTTCCATTAGTCACCAAGTTCAAAATTGCAGAGGTTGGTAATAACAATCAGTCTGCTTTCTGCCATCCACATAGAGCCGATCAGAATATATCTGCAGACCTTTTTATATAATAGCGAACTTCTGTACCGATTGCAAAAACCACATTTTGATTATCTTTAGCCAAAGAATATCCAATAGAAAAAATTTTAGGCCATAACTTAAAACAAACCTTTTTCCATCCCTTTTTGGTGGCCCAGTCTGGATCACTGAACAATGATTCGGCCTCATGGAAAGCCTCGCCGGCTATTTTTAGCGCAGCGGCATACTGAAAAAACAAAAGGTAAAGCCAATAAAGGGCGGAAAACTCTTACTTTGGCATTATTTTCATCTAATTCATCTGTAACCCCGTGTAGAGTTAGGGAGGTGGAAGCCATGGTCAGTTGCACGGCTGAAATAAACTTATAAACTTTGTTAACAATAGAAATAGTTTTTCAAGTAACTTAATAAATATATATACCGTATATAATGTTAATCTTAGATAATTATGAAATAAGAACTGCTACTTCTTAATACATTGACCAAGCTGGCAGAACAATTGCATAGGCAAAAGGTGATAAGCGATGAAAACAATGCGATAACGCATATTGTTTATCAGGAAGATCAATAATAAAGTCAGCAATTAACCTCAGTAAATAGACTAAGCAAAATAAAAGTGACGTTATCATTTTCCTCACTCGGTAAATAAAAAATGGCTGCCTAAAACTAACATAGTGCAAACTTAGCCGGTCTGTGGCGAAAATCGATATTTGCAATGGACAATGGCCACAATAAACTATCAGAAATGGACTACTCACAGATGAAAAGCAAATACTTTTATATTTAAATATACTAAAGTTATTTTTAAAATGTATTTTAGAAACATCACAATTTGATTTCGTGTTTTCGCTCTTTTGGATTTTACACGTTTGCGCCGAATATGTGTCATGGCGTTGCAGGTAGTGTATTTCACAATTTGCATGGAATTTTCTAAAAGGCCAGTTGCTAGACTAATATTTTGAAATGTTTTGTGCTGTGTTTCCCAACACAGTGATGTTTTTAAGTTTGTTAGACTCTAGAGCTCCCAAGTTGCCGGCAATGGCTGACCTGTTTGAGTAAAATTTGGTAAAAATTAAAACTTTGCCTATAGCGAGTGGTGGCAAAAATACAAGCCATTAATTTGCAGAGCCCTGTTAGTCACTTTGATCAAGAACTTACCGCGCTACATGATTTTGAAATAAACTATATTCAATGCTATTTAACCGCATAGGTTCCCATATATAGATAGACCTGAGAGTAAAGAGCCCACTTACCTAATATTGCTAGAAGAAATATGATACGAGACAGCGATATCCCCATGAATTGCATCATCATCACTAGCAGAGACAGCTCTGGAATGAATGAATGACCGGAGCAGTGGATACCTAACAATGGAGAGTGAAAAGAGCTAGAGATATAAAATAGATGATATTACACAATAACAACGGATACCTATATAAATGATTAACTAGCCCATTTTATTCTTGCTGCTAAGGTTATCTCCGTTTTTTAGCACTTGACATATAGCCTAGTGCAAAATGATGTGTCTTTGAGCTTTTGAGAGTATTTTCTGGGCGAATGCTTAAATTTTAATGGAAAACAGACTCCAAAGTGACATCAACTGATATATATGGTTGATAAACCTGTACCTTTAACGTTACTTTCTAAGAAACTAGAAAATCCTAGTTGCAGAATAATGTTGGACTGATTAGTAATGGACTCCCAGAAGCAGACCTCTCAGGGAAGGCCCGGCCCAGCCCGATGAGATGTCTGCCCAGAAGAACCAAATGGAAAATTTTCAGTTAGTGATAGTTCTGTTTCTGGCGGTGATGTTTCTTCGAGTCCAATTGTTGTTAACTAAAACTACTAACTGGTGTGGTATTTATTCCCCAATAGCAGTGTTGTTATTTACTGATAACTATTGCGTAGATTGATAGTGCAATACACCCAAATTTCACCTACAATTACGGAAAGCTATAAAAAGCGGTTCCTAGTTAGCTCAGATACTCAGAAGTTTCCCTGGAAAATTCTGAAAGTTGTAGAGATCCGATATATTTTGGCCTAAACTTTAGAAGGAAAAAAACAGAACGCCTGCAAAGGACACAGCTGGTTTTCTTTTTCCCATAGGTTCCACCGGCTAAACTAACTAGGTACGGTGCAAAATGTACAGCGAAATTTGGCGTACTGTATTCTTTACTGCAAAGTGTGTTTAACTAACATGTGATTCTATCAATGATCATTGAAAGAAGGGTATACGGTCGGACTACAAAGATTAGAGCATAGTTTTACAAAGGAGCGCGGATATTCAAGGAAAAGAGACTCAAAAGCAAAATTATTAGCTCTCCAGCACAACATTTGTGTGAAAAATAGATGGTAAGCGATGGATATAGAGCCTTTACTTCAAAATATTCGACGGACTTATCGCTTGCAGCTAATGGTCTAAAAAATTAGAATTAGAGCACAGATTTGCTCCAATTGCTCTAATGAGATCTAATAAACTTGCAGTTCTTACCGTAACCATTTGCAAGCGATTAGTCCATCGATTATAATATTACGGTGTTTTGTTTGTTATACATATGTTAGCTCACTATTGATAGTGCACAATCTGTTTCAAGTTCCTATTTTCTCAGTGTAACTTGGACAACTCGTTATTTTTGTAAAACAATAAACTTTGTAAACTTTATAAAATATTTAATAATAAACATGTCATGACTGTTACAAACTATTGCTTAAAGGGTAATATTATACATAAAGATATGTGTTTGTGTTTTATAGCATTTCAGTGAGCAGAGTAAGCTGGTAATAAAATAATAACAAAAATAGCTTTTAAAATAAATAAGTAAATTAAATAAATAATAATAAAAAGGCACGGTTATTGTGGGAGAAGCACCTAACACTTGAATATATTAGCAACTGAATCGGATCCGAATGGTTGGTTAGAAAGGCAATTTGGTTAGAAAAACAGTAACATTAACAAGATGAACCGTTGAAAATCGATAAAATCAATAAAAGTATATTGATTGGCTTATTGACTGGTTGGAGAGTCTTCTTTCACGTATCGGGCGCGGTTTAGCTCGGCCAGCTGATTTCGGGCTGCGCGAAGCTCGTTTTCACGGCGGAGGACAAGTTCTTGAGCATCCATGACCTAAAATAAGAATTTATGTAAGTCAATGGATAATTTATTCAATAGAATGTAAGCTTGATAAGTTCCCACTGTGTTCTGGAAGGTTTCCAAGGAGGAACTGGATAACTTATATGATGTCTTATATGATTTTAATACTTTCTATCTTTATATTTATCTTACCTGTGCGATTCCGTGCACCATTCTATCAGCAATAACAATACTTCTTTCATCTTCAACAATCATTTGACGAGCGGATTGGACGAGGTGTTCGGTAGCGGTCTGTAAGGAATCATTATTAGTTTAAAGTATTCTTAAATATTAGTAATCTAATTATATTAATTATATTAGCCTTTCATTGTTATGTTTATATGGAAGCTAATTGTTAGATTTGCAGCATAGTGAGATAGTAAGATTACTTCGAAGGTAAGGGATGCGAGAACTCCAAAGTATTTAAAATATGTTTAGGGAATAGTATTCTGTAGAGCTCTAAGTTTGCTGTTTTTTTTTTCATTATTTGAGTCATATCAATCGATAAACATACCTTAACGGCATGTCCTGCTGCTTGAAGTCTTCGCTTAGCCTGACTATCCATGTCAGCCTTTACATTGCAAGACACTAGAAGTTGAGCGGTAGAGGCGGCAACCTAGAACGGAAATATTAACTATTCATTTTATTTTTACATATCATATTTTATTAAGACAGTAAAGGAAACATATTCTAAACTTTCAAAAAAGTTAGTGTACAAATTGGTCCCAGTATATGGAGCTATCTTTCTAAAAAAAAGCTTTATATTGTTCTCGGATTACTGCAAGCTATAGTCAGCGCCGAGAGTAAAGCTGCTGGTTATCTTCTTCACATCTCCTTTACCTACCTGTTTAGCTGCTGAAATGAGCCTTTCTTCTCCGGCTTGTCCCTGAACAAGAGAGTCGGCAGCTTCACACAGCTGATGAACTGCAGCTACTACACATCTGGCAGCTGAGATTAGGCCTTCAGACCATTGGTAGTCGTCAGATGTACGCGCGGGACGGGCCTCAATGCGACCTAAAACTGGTATCATTAGTTATTACTTTAGAGGTTTGGTAGTTTAGAATACAGTGTTACAAATTTATCCAAGGTATCATAAATCGTATGCTTGTTGCCGCACCACCGGACTCATTTTTCCTAACTCAACTGAAACTTTCATTCAGGATGTGGTTTGAGATTTGGTATTAAATAGAGTAACCCTAACAAATTATACGTAAAGTATTAGAGTAATGCGAAACTGTCTTTTGATCAAGAACCTGTGGAGGTAGTACAGGAACGACCGGGAATGGCGCCCGGGCAGTTGAGAATTGTTGTCCTCTGGAGCCGCGGATACTCCACTAACCTTGTGCTACAAGTTCTCTCTGTGCTACAGAAGCTGCTTTCACTAGCGTCTGAACTGCTGTAGTGATGGACTTTGCCGAGTGGATAATAGCTTCATCGAATTGTTGGCCTTGCTCCGTTCGCTTAAATTATAATATTAATAATATTAATGTAAATATTAATAAAAGTTATTAAATATATTTTGTGGGGGATCGTCTCTTCTGTTGCCGTACCGGTCTTCGATACGAATGATATCCGGGTTGTCGATATCTAACCCAAGAATACCAGACATATCAAAAACAGGGCGGCTGGAGAAAAGTCGGATCATATTTGGGAGTATGGAGCGTAAGGATTCTGACGGGTCAGATTCACTTGAAAGTAGGTCGATGTCGGCTTCGGAGTCGGAATATAGCAGTGGTAGTTGAATAATATAAGTCTGGGAGTCAACTTTTCAATCAGGAGGTATGGTATATTTCGGGAACATAGATCCAGATTGCGTAACATTAGTTGCGATAAGTATTGTAAACGTTTGTGTTAACTTTTCTTTATTCCAACAACTTTACGCTTTCGAAATTTGTCAACACCGCTGGCTTTTATATAATAGCTAGTAAAGTTACAGTGATTAAATTTTATTGGGAATGTTTTTAGACGAAGGTGGTATTTCAGAGTTATTTTCATGCTGTGAGGTCTCTTACCTGAGGTTGATGTCTTGGTCGGAGTTCGGCGAGTTTAACAGCAGCCGCGTCTAGCGATGATGCGGCTCCAATAAGTTCACTCTCGGCCATCACGGTTGGCTCCAGCTCTCCAACCCATTTCTCGCTCTAAAATTACAGAAGTCAAGCTAAAGTTATTGATCTAATAATATTGAATAATTTATTACAATAAAGTTTGTTAATGTAGATAACTATTATTAACCTCAGAACAAGGTTATTTTAATCGATAATTCGGCTGAGTTACCCCTTTTCCAAAAGCAATTGATAAGCTTGCAAATATGTCAGCAGGTACACGCCAAAAACTTCCGTAGCTTAAGTTAAACTGTATTTTTCAAACTTGCCAAAACATTGCCGCGCCCCAACTGCAAATCCTGCTCCCCCGCACTAACCGTAAGTTGTTCCGAGCATCCAATGAGTCCATTCACAGCTGATGCAATGCTCTTAGAAGCATCGAGCAGAAGCTGTCTTGACTGGGCATCTTGGTTTCTTGACAGGACGTTGTACAGAGCTACCAGCAGTGCTCGGATCTTATCCGCGACTTCTCTGCCTTGGTCTAGCATTCGGTAGCGAACCTCCGCGGTTTCAGCTTCCATGGAAATGGCCCTGGTGACCAGCAGAAGTTCGCTGACTGCAGCGCGTGACAGATTCGCAGCGGCAATGATCTCAGACTGGACCATTGAGTCGGCAGCCGACTGTAGCTTGCTGGTGGCGTCAGTTATCTTCTTGGTGGCCCTCTCTAGGTGCATTGGGGTGGCTCCAGATGGGCCGGGCACGCCCTCCGAGGTCTCGTGGTCGTAGTGGCGGATCTCTTGTACGATACTCTCGATAGCGGCTTCTAGGGCACGGGATCCTGGAAATAATACTTTTATCTTTTTTTGTTAATTGTTTAGCTATATATGGCTTTCATGTTGTCTTAATGAAAATCTACTATTAGAATGATAAAACCATTATTGACATATCTAGAGTTTAACATTTATTATCCATTATTTCCATACCTTGATGTTGCTTGTCCTCAACACTCTTCACAGTCTTCAGGAGTGACGTCACATTGGATACCATAACCTTGGCGGCGTCCTTCAGGTTATTCATGGCCGGGTCTTGTAGCGATCTGCCGGAGGCGTTCTTAGTTGCCTGAATCAGGGCGGAAAGGGCCGAGGCGACGTCACGAACGGCATGGATAACCATTACCTGGAAGAATATACTCAATAAGTTAAAAATACAGAGTATAGTTTAGCCTCCTAGTTTTTTAGAGGCGGTGTTATAAACTCATTTATAAAATAGTAATAGTTGTCTTTTAAACAACGACAATAATTAAGTTGTTTGCTGAAAACCGGTAAATAAAATTTTAAATTCGATTGCAACAATAAATTTACCTGAGCTTCAGAATTATCACTGGATAAGCAGACGGCTCCATTCTTAACGGCATCCGACAGGTTCACAATTGTTCGGACGGCATTCTGCGCGGCTACGGCCAGTTGTTCCTGGTTAGAAGCAGCTCCGGCTACTAGCGCCTTAGTATCCTCCACCAAAGCCTTAGCAGTCTTTAGAATAGCTTCTCTGTGGGCATTGAAGTCCTTAGGAGCTCCAGATGGATTCAAACTTCCAGAAGTTGCAAACAGGATTGTCGTGTCGAGATCTCCAATGATTCCGGATACGGTATTGGCGGCATTGATACAAGCCTGAGTACCCTTTGAGCCCTCATGGAGCGCGGCCAGCACCTCATCAACGCGCTCTACGGTCAATTTGGAGAAGTTGCCCAACTCGCGGTGGACTCGCTGATCGGCAGGATGCGCCTTGCGCTGTCCAGCAATCTTCACGGTATCGATACAGGCAGTGCCGAGCTTCTGAATTGCCACCTTGAGCTTTTGAGCTACATTTGGAGCCTGAAGCTTGCTGACAGCCTGGTTACCGTCCACAGCTAGCTGACGGTACTTCTCGGATAGGTCAAGGGACATGGCTCCTAGTTGTTGAGGATCGGTGAATGGGAGCTCGGAAGCGACTCTTCTGATCTCTTCCAGGTACTGGGTCATTCTGGTCTGGATATCGGGGAAGGATGAATCTGTATGGGCGGAGCTACCGTCAGCTGAAGCGATAGCGTGCGAGATGGTCTCTATCATTCCTTGGATCACTCCTGAAAGTAGGAACATCGAAAAAAATTGAGAAATAGAAGTTTTAGAGAGCTTTCATTAAACTTTTTCATTAAAAAAATTCAAATATAAACATATCTGTTTTCAATTTCTAGCAAGAATATCTAACAAGCAA
Source organism: Phasmarhabditis papillosa (assembly GCA_034691345.1). Classification (NCBI taxonomy): domain Eukaryota; kingdom Metazoa; phylum Nematoda; class Chromadorea; order Rhabditida; family Rhabditidae; genus Pellioditis; species Pellioditis papillosa. The sequence goes on from JAQGAV010001869.1 coordinate 14,079, forward strand.
GCTTTTTTGATAACAATTTCCTGGTTTTAGATATTATATTTCAAATTACTTTTATATAGTCGGATTCTAAAGTAATACGGCCGTGTTAATAAGCCGGGGTGTTGCATTATTTTGTCTGGCAGAGTGAAAGCAAGTTTGCAATCTGCTGATACCGCGCGCGTGGAATGCCAGCAGGCGCAGTGTTAAAAATGACGAAATACGCGGCATACACGGCCTTATTACTTTTGAATCTGACTATACAAATGTTTTTTTTTCAAATTTTCAAATATTGCAACGTACCCTGTTCACTAGAAATCTGCTGCATAGCAATTCTGATATCAGCTAGAGCGTCCTTAAGCTGAGCTGCAGCCTCATCGACTCTATGATGTTGTTCCTGGGCTTTGGGGTTTCCGGCCGAGTCTCGGCACGCGTACATCATCTGAAGCTCCGCCTCCACAATCGTGCGGCACTTGTCAAACAGTTCAGCCTGTTGCCTACTGTCAGTGGCAATGGCGGCCGCGTCGCAGGTGGACGCCACGAGCGGTTGTACCAACTCCCAGTGTTCGACGACGCAACGAGCCAGCTCCTCGCCCTTGTGGGTAGCGGCGGTCCTTAGTGGGTCTACTCGTTCTCCAAGCTGCTGAGAAGTATGCAGGATCTGCTGGTGGATTCTCTTCTCAGCGTGGCTGGATGCCTGAGATGGGGAACCGACAGAGTCAAGAGCCTGTCTCTCCACCTCGTACATAAGTTGTTCCAGTCTCTTAATGGTAGTGTCCATCTCTGCTTGGCCTGGAGCCGCATCCCGGATGGCGGAGACAAGTCTCTTGATAGATTCGGAGACATCCTTGCTGTTGTCAGCGAGTCGCTGCCAGATATACGAGTCCTTGGGAGCTACGGCCAGCTGCTTGGCGGTTCTAAAATGGAGAACTGAATTTTTGTTTTGTTGGGGGCAAACAATTTAAAAACTTGAATATAAAAACTTTAGATCATTTTAGGCTCTCTGTTCTAAGCTCCATCTCCGATTTCAAGCTAAATACTACGTACCTGATCATTTCTGAGCTAGCATCTAGCATTTGTCTGCTTGAGGCTAGAACTGGAATCTGTGCATCATGTCCCTCCTGACTAATCTTAGCTGGTACTGCTGAGAATGATGGATTCTCCACGTAGATATCCAGTTGCTCCGCGGCGTAACGCAGAGTCTGGGCGGCTTCGACTACACGAGCTTCGGCTTCAGCTCTGTAATGAAGCATTTATTGATTGATATCTCAAGTAATAGGATTCAAAAATCTAATCAAAGCGTTTTTGTTTTAACTATAATATTTAGGTAGAACTAGTTCAAATGATTTTATCAAATTGTGGTTTTACTTCTTCACTCATTTTTTAGTTTAAGGTTAAGGTACCAAATCTCCAATTTTGAAACAGTTTGTATTCTGATCATTGATAAAATTTATGGTTTCTAATCCACAAAAGGTTTATTGAAATTTGATTCAAGGTTAGATTCTTGACCGAATTCCTAATAATCCAGTCCAACCCACGGCTCGCGCGCCCGAAGGAAAAAGGACAGAGCAAATCCAAACGGCAAAATCTTGATGCTCAATTCCTGGATTAATTTACTAAGGAATTCCTTTTCATTTATATATCATTAGAAAGGCCATACATAGTTCGATCTATGCAACTGAGTTTTTTCAAATGCTTTTGTTAAACTATTGCAGTGAAAAATCAAGTTTAAGTTCAAAATGGGAGCACAGTCCTTTAATAGTCACCGTTGGCGAGCCGTGAACCAAAGCCGTTTTCCATAAACTCACGCAGGTTGCTTCTCAATCTCCTTAACGGCAATAATCAGATTAGATGTGCATGATGCAATATCCCTAGCACTGTTGATAAATTGCTTTCTAATATTAACATTGGTGGAGGTCTCAGATGCCTGTCTACACATATTAGCCAACAGGGAGGTCTGTCTAGCTGCTTCTGTGGTGTCCTCGAAGACCTGTCGATGGTCCCGTGGGCCCTGCTCGATTCTCTGACAAAGTTGTCGTACTCCATGAGAGATCTTATGCAGACTGGCCACATCGATGACCGCAATCTGGCCGGGAATTGATTTAGGATGTGAGACTCCGACGAGGTAGGCGGATTGTGAAGCTGCTTCAGCTAGCGAGCAAACAGCATCGGCGGATGATCTGAAAAAGGAGATTCAATTTGGTTTGTCAAGTATTTTTATAAGAACACGGAGAAAACTTTATTTATTCGGTTTGATAACTTATTAGCTAGATGGCCCAGGTTACCAGGAAGATGCTTATAGTTAGATAATCATTTATTAGAGAACCCGAGCACTTTCCGATCAACTTCTCAATCTTAATTTAATTTTTAATGTTCAGAAAACCAAGTATCTTCGTATAATTCCTTTTTTATTAATATTAAAAAAACTAATTTATAAATACATATTCGTACATACCTAACACTACTGCACAGACTGCGTGCATCTACTGCCTTTGCGTGTCTTGCTATTCCGGTCATTGCTTCTCCTAGACGTCTAGAATGCTCCGTTACAGAATCCAAACTACCGTAGTAGGAGTCAGAGTTAACTGGCAGGTAGGCCTGTTCGGTAAGGTGACGCACACTCTGAAATAATAAGAATATTATAGTTATGCCACCTAGATAGTTAGAGCCAGTGGCCATATTATAGAAACGCCCGGGGTGGGTGCCCATGTAGTTGAGAATTGTTGCCCGGGCAGGCTAAAAACTGCCCGGAGACCAACCCGGGCGTTTCTATACTACGACCATAGATTACTCAAATTTAAGTCCCCCTAATGGCCCGACCGACCAAAGCCAATCTTTTGGGAACATTTCTGGCGGCGCGGCCCAACAGTCCCTTAAGAATGTTCGGCAGTCCTTTAAGTCTGTTCAGCAGCCCTTTAAGACTGTTCAGCAGTCCTTTAAGTCTGTTCAGCAGTCCTTTAACCCCTCACTAACCTGTATCTGTCTAAGCGCAGCATCACATTCCTTCTGCCATGGTTGTTCTTGACTAACTCTTTCTACAATACTATTAACAGATTCTGTGAATTGTCTAGAAGTATCCACTAGAATCTTAGTCTTGCTATGATCATCAAATGCAGCAGAGGTATGGCTAAGTACGGACACTGCCTCCTCCCTAGTCAGCTCCAATTGCTCAATCGATTCGGCTCTTGTTTCAACGGACACGTCGGGTTGGTGCTGTAATTGATATATTGTTATTGATTAAACTTTAAAATTTAATTGGCATGTTATTTTTTTACTTTTTAAAAGCCCTTAAAATTTTTAGATACGACCCCCAAAAGGCATTTTAAACGTTGTAGGCATGTTTTTCATAAATTTCTTCCGTTAATTTATTATTTTAAATACTTAAACGATTTAAAAGAATACAAAGTTATATATAAATATATACCTTAATAGCAGCAAAAACGCTGACATGGAAGTCGGTATAAGCATTCACAAACACTTCAATGGCCTCATTCTGTCCGGGACTGCGGACTGCTGCCTGTAGCGCCGAAGTTGCGTCAATCAATCTGGCGGCCGCTTGGCGCACATCTGGTTCACGGACGCTGGCGCTAACGTTGATGGTACGGATTCTCTGAATAGCCTTCTCGACATTCTGGTTGTCCGGAAGACAAGTGATCACTTTGCGAAGACTGATGGCCACCTGGAATTTAGGAAATACGGAAATTATGATTTTAGTTCTTATTTTCATCCTGGACCAATCCGTGAAGGACATTTCCAGCTACTGTAATGGACAGTTTTTAGGAACTGAAGACAGAGATAAATTCATATTAGAGTTGGCCAGCTCGGCCCGAAAAACGAGCCCGTTTTCCGTGCTTTAGCTCGGCCCGAAGCCCGAAGGCCAGTGTTTGCCACAGTCGAACTCTGAACCACATAATTCATTTTACTTGATAGCTTTACAATTTAATATGAAGCGCTGTGGTGTTTTAGGGCCGGGCCGGGCAGAATAACTCCAATTTCGGCACGTGACCCGGCTCGGCCTGTGAAATCTCCGCCCCTGGTGAATCCCAATTTCCTGGAACTAACCTGTTTAGTAGCTTCACTTAGCACTGCAGGCGGAGCTTGTTCCCGAACTCTGTCGAATACTCTACCAGAATCATGAACTACCGAACGGGCATGAACGATGAACTCATCTAGCTGAATGTCGGTTCTTGTTGTTACAACCTCCGTAACTCCAGAAGTAAAACTTCTTAAGCTCTGTGCTCCGGTCATTGCTTCTCCTAGACGTCTAGAATGCTCCGTTACAGAATCCAAACTACCGTAGTAGGAGTCAGAGTTAA
>JAQGAV010001870.1:0-18369 GCA_034691345.1 Phasmarhabditis papillosa
GCCATCTTTAGAAGTTGCTGGAAACTGTCGAAAATACGTGCGTAAAACATGCAGGTTTGCAGCACATATATATATATATATATTAAAAAGCTGAAAAGAAAATATTATCAAAGTATTACATTACACACTTTAGTATTTATACAGAATGCGATAGAATATTTTAATAGGTACTATTTTTAAACTGTTTATCATTACTTACTATTTAGAAATATCGTCAATCTTCATCACCTACATTCTCCGAACAACTTGATACAATCTTCGAAGAAGAAGACGACGAAGAACCTCTTATGAATGTCAGCAGAGCTCTTTTATCAAATGAGAGCTTCAAAATGTATACAACGGTGTGTCTTATCAATCACGCCAAATTATCCCCGAGTCAAACCATTCACTGAAATTCCAAAACTTTTTGAAATGATGTTCGATTTCATTTGTTACTTTTAATGTCAATGTCGATGATCTGAATTTATTTCAGCTGTACTACGATTCGGAAGACGATTTTCCAACTGATGAAATGCAAAACAACTTCTTTAACTCCGAAAGCAATCATTTTAATACAAACCTGGAAGAAGATGTTGATCTGCCCGGTTTAGAAGAGGTATCATTGACAATCTAATAGGAACATGTTACAATATGGCCTAAATACGTTTAACAAATATCCAAAAACATACAGTCTGTCTGCAATCCTACAGTCAACGCAACTGTTAGCCTTAAAAATCCACATCAGCCCTCACCGATCAATTAATTAATTTACGCGTCCGCTCTCCATCTCTGCAACGGCCTGCGGACCGTAGGTTTGAAAACAGACTACACATGTGAACATCACCGAGTTTCTAATGTTTCACGGGGCACTTCAATATTTAAAATTGTAACATTTGATATATATTTCAGGCAGAACCAATAGTTTCACATCGCCGAGAACCGGCCTAAATTGATAAACACAAAACTATCGTTTAGGTTGATTTGGAAGATTCACAGAGTGTTTCATTGAGTGATATACTTGCGGATACTGATGACGAAGAGGATAAAGAGAACCAAAGTAGATATTGTAATCAAAAGGTTAGATAATTAGGCTTACTTCAAGTTAGTAACATTTTCACCGAACTTTCGAATCTAACGGCATTAACTAAAGCAAATGTTTTTTAAAATTTTTCCTAGCTTCAAAAAAAATTATTTTTAGATACACTACACAAGTCCAACTAAGTCGTCATTGCCATTTTCATCCATTGGAAATAATAAAGCAGTTTGTGCGACGGTCTCGCAGACGAGTTCTCATCTCGGGGTAAGTGAGAAGAATTTCAGCTGTACTGAATATGAACTGAGACATAAACAATAATCATTATTATTGGGGACTTTTATTCGGTTATTGATTTGGTCTCCGAAAATAAGGCAGATTCAAACTTCTTACAGCAAATGTTTTCAGACATCACGACCCTTCGGAGAATTATCGAATTTCGCAGCCCGTGCAACAGAAAGAGTTCACAGTCCTTTAACAACACCAGCAGAAAGAAAAAGAACTTTGGAAAATGTCAGATCCATAAAAGAAGACATACAATTGATAATGACAAAGATCGACAGAGCGGTGGCCAACTTATAGTTAGATGAATAAATAAATGTGCATCACTTTAATATCAGTCTAGTCAGCAAACACTTCTACTAACTAAACATTTCGAGTAGTCAATACCGTAAAAAACGGAATACACTGTGTAATGCGAACAATCCTTTAAATGTTCCACAATGTATATTAGCATAAAGTATATACATTGAGTATTTGATGGACTAGTTACACGTTTCACATTATATGAATAGTCTACAAGACATTTGACTAAATTACTCTTATTATACCTATAAGTGTTCATTAAGAAATCTCGGTCAATCTTTAAGTACCATATAGTGAACTTCGATGTGTCGATCAATAAAACCATTGAGGCACATTCTTCATCTTCCTATCAAGTCATGCAATGTTTTTATAAGTAACGAGCGCAATAGCTCACCACCCCCTTTCTTGCAATACTAATTTAGTAAAACGTTTCGTTGAATTACCGACACATTCCACCGGTTAAATTCTATGCGTTTAGCGTTATGCTATGAAATTTATATTATCTTTTCGTAGTTTAATATTTTCATTAATAATGTTTATGTTTATCACAATTAATAAATGTTTATTTTCCGAAAGTACAACTAAATAACAGAAAAATTATCATTTGTTATTCGTTTATAATTGATACTCGTACTTTCGGAGGAGGAATGTGGCCAATTCTGACTTTCATAAATTAGATGTAAGGGTTAAGTAACTCAAACCATCATAGTAATATTCGTTGCTCGAACTCGATGTTTATGGCTGACGCTTAATCCCGATCCAACCGGCCTTGTAATATCTCTTTGTTTGCCTTTTTAGTAACAAATATGCACAATATACTGGAAAATGGCAAAATCATCATGAGAATCATAATGAATAAGCATATATTTTATAATAAGCACGAAAATTCATGTTAGGCAAGATAGAAAAAGCTGGCCTAACCTGGTCGGACTAGCCTGAACAATGAAAAGCGAGGCTTAGCCTGACCAAACAGGAAACAAATGACCCAAAATGACCTTCACTAATCAGAGCGGCGATACTGCATCAATGTAGTAATTATACTGAACTGATGAATCATCTTATTATCTTAGAATACCGTTCATAACTATTCAACCCTACAGCTTCCATCAAACACGACAACCGGATTTCAGAACTATATTACAAGACTCCAACGGGGTTCTGAGATTGCATACTATCCACCCTGTTAGCTAACCTTTATGCAAGCACATATTTTGCGCCGCAGTCTTGTTAGTCCCCTATTGTGACCCGATATGACGATTTGTGACTGAAAGTGACTCAAAATGACTATGATTAGATTACTTTATCCTTAAATTTTCAGATAATTCTACCGGCATCATTCACTTCCGTAAATCCTGAAGCAAACAGTATGAGAATGTGCCCACCATATAACGGTGATACAGAGGTATGCAAGAGTGTGTAAAGACCGACCCACGCCATGCCAACTTTCTTGTACGTTCGCCCGGGCCAGCCCACCGCTGAAAGTAAAGAATAATAAATACATTAATGCATATACAGGATCATAATAATAATATTTATTATTATCATCTTGTATGTGCATAAACTATCTTTAATTCGTTTAAATTTGATCCTTCTTGTTCTTTTGGAATAGGGAATGTGGTCAATTCTGACTATTATATGGTTATTTTGCTTACATGTCTGCTTTACAGCTCATATAAGCTTCCAAAGACCAAATTAGATAATATTTTGGATATAACTACAGTAATCCTGCACTTTTGAGGATATTGCTATCTTCGAACTGGAAACACCAGTAAATCGGCCCACTTTTGCCTGTCTGTCGGTGAAAAACCGCTACTCAGAGATACTTACGAATTATGGATTTGGCAGAACAGGTGAGCTCAAATACTTAATATAAAATTTCGACAAATTCAATACAAATACTACTACAAATACAAATCTTATAAAAATCTGAACAAGGTCGCAATAAAGACGTTATTGTTAACGGTCGCTCGATATGAGCGCAAGAGCATAGAATATTCTGGAGGAAAAGAGAACCTGAGAAAATATATATTGAAAATTCAAGCTTGAGAAAAAGTTTCACATACGTTAGGAGTGTTTACACCTTTTTACCAAATTAAAAAAGATGAATTTACAATAGTGCATGTGAATTTTTCAACGATCGTTTTTGCTTCGTTTTTGGCGTTGTTAAAATTGAAATAAAAAACTTGAATTGAACTTGAAAAATTTGAAGTTATAGAATAGAATAGAATGGTTTATTGTTTCCGAGGACCTTAAAATACACAAACAAAACAAAATCTACTTCGTTGGTAAATTCTTAATGGGGTCGAGGCTCGGGAGGTTGATTGTGGCTGTAAGACATTGTCAATTTCCTTATTTGTAATAAAAAATAAAATAAAAACATATATCTATAAAAATACAATTTTAGTCTGTTTTAAGATGGAAAAATATTAAGATGAGTTCTCATGTAACTTGAAAAGTGTTTGTTTAACAATTGTACTTGTCTCTTTTGAGGTTTGGAACATGTTATTCCGCAGGCTGAAATGTTAAGAAAGCACAACGTTAAGCATCATCGCTGTGACGCGAATGGGAGATCTATGTTCCACGGAATGCATTGTCTTAGATCGGAAACCTCGAAACCCACTTCCGCTTGCCGGGTAAGTAAGGTGGAATTTTGGGCCCTGTTGGGGTAGAATCTATTTAATGTTATTGTCTTATTCAAGAGTAATAATGGTTCTCTTGTTAAAAAAGAGAATGTAGTTGAAAATGGTTCTTAATGTTTTCGTAATACGGAAATTGACAGACATTCTGTAAAGTGCCGGCAACGCGCGCGTAAAATTCCCAATGTGTACGGTTAAATGAAAAGTATACACAAATACTATCAAAGTGAAAATATTATCAATGGTTTCTTCACTGTTGAGTTGTATCGACTATATTAAGGGAGACAGTGGTAGCCCAGTTATAGCAAATGAAAATGGTCGAAAACTACTTGTGGGTGTAATGACAAATGGACAAGACTGTGCGAAAATTAACAAGAAAGACAGTAAGTTTTGTGGAAACACTGTTAGGCTTGTCACTCTTAGTTTTACCGAAAACCCGTAGAAATACATAAATATCTACAAAAAAACTATTTCACGAACAAGTCCACCCCCCCCCCCCCTCCAGATTCTAGCAACCTCGAGTGGGGAACATGGTCGTCGACGGAATATTGAATGAAATATTTACCGATCGTTCTAGATGCCACGTCTCTATGTCCGAAAAATTAGTGTGCCGGTCAGAAGCAATATGTTTTATTTGCGCTACAGTAGCCGGCACTTCAAACGTACTGAAAAAACAAAGTTTCAATTGTTCATGTTCTTAAAGTTCTCAAGTAACCTGACAGCTCTACTTTGTAGGCTATGGAAAACTACTGATGAATCAAATGACAAGTGTTCCACATTACTTAAACTGGATCTGCCAACATTCTGGGGTATGCCCACCAGCCGCTGCTAAGTCCGATCCTAGACCAACCAATACTATTTCATAAGAATATATGATATATGTGTTAAGCATATAGTTATTGTATAACCTATGGTAAATAAATTTAATTCATTTCGACGCTTATTGTTTGCTCCTAATTACACATTGTTCCTTTCCAATGAAAGTGAACAAACTGAAGGTTCGTTGTTCGATGAGTAATCAGTAGATCATTCCCTTGTATGGGTTTAATAACGTAGTTTATCACCCAGGAAAACGGAACAAATCTCGGAGAATAGACCGAAAGTGAAATTGTCCTAGCCTATAGACTATAAGTTATAGTTAGTCGATTTCACGGCAGATTGAATTTCCCTTAACCTATCTAGGTCTAATTTCTACTCTAAACTACATATTCTAATGTTTTTCGAAGAGTTTCCTTTGATTCCTTGGTAATGAACTACATTATTAAACCTCTGAAAAGAGATTATTAAAACAAAGTACACAAATAATGCTCGTTGAAAATCATATTGAAAATTCGGTGTGAACTAACAAACTAACAGTAAAGGTAAAAGTAATACAATTTATTTACCATATGTCATACAGTAACTATATGTTAACACATATATTCTTATGAAATAGTATTGGTTGGTCTAGGGTCGGACTTAGCAGCGGCTGGTGGGCATACCCCAGAATGTTGGCAGATCCAGTTTAAGTAATGTGGAACACTCGTCATTTGATTAATGAGGTGTTTGGTTAAACCTGTAAAGTATGGTGGTGTGTTTGTATCAACAGTGTGTGTGTTTCCACAAAACTCACTGCCATTCTGAAGTTTAGCACAATCGAGTCCATTTGTCAGAACACCGACAAGAAGATGTCGGCCATTTTCTGTTGCTATAACGGGGCTACCACTGTCACCCTTAATATAATCAACATGAATTCAAACATAAAGAACCGTTGATACTTTCTTTCACACGTACATGATTTGTTTAGAACGTTTATTAAACCGCACACCAGGCATGGGAATTTCACGGGCTAAAGCGGGGATCAAGGTTCAGATATAATTTTGGGCCGGGCAAGCCCTTTCAACCGGTGCTGCACACATTGTTTTAGCCTAGTGGTTAGAACAGCGGTCTCTGAATCCGCACGGACCTGAGGCTGTGGGTTCAACTTCTTGTAACTGGAAAGAGGTGTCAAACCAGCAGCTTATTTATCCCCTGTTTCGTGCTTCCAAAGACTGAAAGTTAGAACATGTCGCCTTATTTTAGAAGATTTTGGGATAAAGTGCCGAATCCCTGCCTCGAAGAAATGATCTATACTTAACAAATGAACAATTCAAATCATGAAATAGTTTCTACCCAAACAGGGCCCAATGTTCCAGCCTACTTACCGCGCAAGCTGACGTTAGTTTCGCGGTTTCCGGTCTGAGACAGTGCATTCCGTGGAACATAAACTTCCCATTCGGTTCACAGGGAAGATGTCTGACTCTGTGTTTTCTTAATCTTTTAAGCTGCGGACTAACACGTTCAAAACCTCAAAGGAGACAAGTAGAGTCCATTGAATTTTTTTTTTGAAGCAAAGGCTTCAATCCACCGATCCTGCATTCATTTTGATATAACGCCGCTGCTGTCCAAGATACCTTGGCGTTTCATACATACTAAACATTTTGGTTTCAGCTCACCATTTGCTCCAAATCCATAATTCGTAAATATCTCTGAGTTGCGGTCTTTCACAGAAATACAGGCAAAAGTGGGCCGCTTTACTGGAGTTTTCAGTTCGAAGATAGCAATGTCCTGAAAGGTGTCCAAAATCATCTGCATTAATTTATATACTATTCCATACCTCCGTATCACCGTTAAACGGTGGGCACATTCTCATACTGTTTGCTTCTTGGCTTCCACCAGTGAACGATGCCGGTAGAATTATCTGAAGAAGAAGGGAAGACACATCGATAAACTGAACTTTACTAAAATAGAAAAGAAGAATATTACCTGGCCGGTTGTACAAGGATTGAGCGTAAGCGATAAGTTTGGGGAATTGAGTATTACAATTATGGTTTTAGTCACTAACGCCCTATACATAAGTGAAAACTTAGTTTTTCTGAAAATCATCTTTGAATTCAATTATAACTCTTCTCAGGCTGAAAACAGTTGCTTTGCTGAGTGATCTAATGCTCAATCCTTTTGGGCCCAATCGTCCTCCAGCAACATGCCTGGGCTATGATTTTGAGGTTTCAGGCCTGGTTCCTTCAACTGCCCTAATAGGCGGCTCGAGTTAACTTACCTTCTTGACTTGTGACTCTATGCTCAATTTCATCAGTCTATCCTCATCGTCTTCTAGAACAGATTTCGAGTACGCTCTAACAGTAAACTGTTTAATCGTTGTATTCCATTTGGGGTTATGTCTGGAAATAAACTAACAGGGGAATGGATGTATTTCGATAGGGTATAGAAAAACACGGTTATTGAAATTTTTTCCAACTGCCAAAGATGTCGAATCGACGGGATCGGACGTTAAAACTTCAACAGGTAAGTTGTATACGATAGTAGAGGTAAGAATCTCTACCACCACAAAGCCGGAGATATCTAGTTCGGATCCCTCATTTATGATTTGCAAATTTTTGTTTTGTTAGTTCAATAATGGTCGAACAGAATGATCTCTTTAAATTGAAAAGCTACATAATAAGACTTACTATGGATAATTTAACAAAGTTGGTTAAACAACGCCGACTTGATTTCGGCATACTAGTCGGCACAGTAAAACTAACTATAGGATCGCTTACTTGAAGTTTTTGCCGCAGGTAGTTCCCTTCTGGTCAAAATCCAAGCAATGTGCGGCCGTTAGCACATGTCGGGGAGAGATAAGAGCTCCCGTACAGACGGATACTAAAAAAAGTTTAATTTTTGATAGTCACCTATCGGTTTTCCTGCACTGCTGCGCTGCTGCGCATGTTGTCAAAACTTGCTCTGTTGGAACTTGTATTCTCGACGCGATCTCTTTATTATCGAAACTCAATGAATTTAGATATTTTAGAGAGTTGACATTACTCTTGAAAATGAAAATTACAAAATTAATAATAGACTATATAAACGTTTATTTGATTTTAATGATATTTACCTTTATTGATTTGAATGCTTACTACCCATGGAGCTTCACGCATCATCTCCTTGGTGGATGCGACGTCTGCACCTCCGAAAACCTTTTTCAAATCGTGAATGCCTGAAACGTATTGTCGAAGGATGGAGATCAGGTGAAAATTTCAAAAACCAGCTTGGGATGCGGCCGCCTCTTTGCGAAGTGGGCCCTTTCGAGAGCCGAGAGAATTTGAGAAATGGCAGGTCTTTTTCCAGCCCTGCCGGAGATATCGTGGTTAAGGGACTGTAAGATCGCACTTTCCTTCGGAGATGGGAATTTTTCGGGCCAACCCGTTCCTGCCCCGCTGCTCACTGAAAACAGAAACAAGTTTAATATTCAAGTCGTAGTTTTATAATAGACGTTTTCAAAATGAACACTTGCTATTGAGTTTGCTGTGAATTTCTGGAAAGTGAGGAAAAGTACATATTGTTATCTTCACGAATGGTTGTCTATGACCGTATTCATCTAGCACCCTACCGGAAAGATTACCTCCAATCGTGAAACCTAGAAGCGCCTTTGGGATGAGGTGAACCTTTAACAAAGTAGAAAAAGGATCTGTCAGGGAACTTTCTGACAAAATGTTGGTAACGGTTAAGTTTAACGGTAAAAGAGAGATTGGTGAAGAGGGTTCACTGGTCAGGTTAACTTTATAGTTACGAGCAATGATCGTTTATTAATTCAAAAAGTTCCTAAATTTCATTTCTTATAGTCACCTTTTCCACACTTGCTCTGAACTTCATTATTTTCTGTTTTACTAAGACGACCTGACTGAACACCCAGTGTGCAAACAAACAATCCCAAAATTATTAAGATATGTTGGGCTTTCATGATCACCTAAAGTAGTTAACAGGTATAGTTGGTTTCAAGAATAAAGAGGCCGTTCTGGCAGAATCGGCTCTCACAAGAATAGATTTTATAATGAGCCTATTCTGCCAGCAGAACGAGAGAACCATGCGAATGCTTTACAGCCAACGCTGCAGTTGCTAACACTGACGGTAGGTGCGGTGAAAAAAATATATCGAAAATAAACAAATTGACTTTTTGGAATTGATGATAGTACTTATAAAATTTAACGAGACACGTTTCCCACGTGGATAAGTTACTTCAAATGAAAACTGGCTGCGCTTATATACCACTGAAACAACGGCTAAACTATAAAGAATATTAAATAAATGATGTTATATGAGCGAAAACAGTACAGAATACGTTCTAAAAATAGCAATTTGTGCAAGAAGACCAAAGATTCAATGAATTAGCATTCAGGATGCACCATTTGCGTCGGCAAACAGTTTGCACGTTTTTTGCAAATTTTAACAGTTTAAGCAGATTCAAGTCTTGAAAGTTAGAGGAAAATCATTTTATGGTGAGGCGACAGATTTGGGGATTAGATTGTTAAAATTGAACTTGAATGTTGAAACTTGAAATTTTCAAGTAACTTGCAGTAGAAAGATTGATTACATAATATGTGTATTCGTATGGAAGGTTATTGTTACCCCTAGGGTAACTTCACATTCAATCAAGCGGACACATGTTTGATTTAAACTATCAATTCATATATCAATCAAAGAATGATTCAATATCCTTAGTAAACGTTCAGGTTTTAACAGTTGAATGAATAATATACTTACAGATTAAACATTTCTTCCGAATAATAACTATTATTTTCCTATTTCTAAAGTTTTCTTTTCAATTTAAAGGTCTATTTCCCATTTAGTCCTTTAACATACCCCTTTTCCTTGTGGATTATAACAAGTTTGTAAACATTTTGAACATTCAATATTATTGAATTTACCAATAACAGCAACACATTCAACACAATGAGGAAAGATATCTCCATTACTAAAATAATATTTATATAATAAAGATATTTTATAAATAAAATACTTTTATAATACATTCCTATTACTTACTCTAACCACCGTGCACAATCCTTAGCAATAAGAAGCTCACAAACGATAGCATACAAATCAGTTAGAAGATCTTCTACAATATATATAATTATAATTCAGATTAATAAAAATATATGCATTAATAGTTTTATTAAGTATATAACTTACTTAATGCTTGTGGTAACAATGAACTGACTGGTTTACCCCCCGTAACACCATTAACAAGATCTGTAATAGCCGAAAGATCACCCACTCTGAAAATATAGTTATTAATATTGTATATTATTATTATTATTTATATTATTATTTGTAAACTTTATTATGTTTATAAATCTATTTAACCCGGTACTCCTGGTACTGCTGACAAACTAGTTACTCCTCCTGGTAAAGAAACTCCGCCCACTCCGGGTACGGTAACTGGTAGATCCGCACATTCTGTATAGAAAATGAACAGATCAAACAGAAGGACCGAGGACTTAAAAATAGAAAGGAAATGGTAATAATGTTAGTATTTATTGGTTGTCTGTTATAAGAAAGAGGTATATTAAGGTTTTTTGCGCCCCCGAAGACTGAATGTTAGAAACGATCCGTATTTGCTCAGAAGATCCCAGAATGAATGACCTGCACCGAAGCAATGAAATTGTGTGATATGTGCGACTACAGGAAAGAAATTATTTTTAAATACTAAGGTTCCTTTGTTCATTGACAAACACTAAGCAATGAGCTTTCGAAATTGTATTCAGAATAGATAGGGCTTAGTTTCTGTAAAATGAACCAACTAGAAGCTTAGAATTTGCTAAAAACTATAAGGAATGATCCAACTCTATAACTATACTAATGGATAATCCAATGCATTATATAATTATAAGTCTACAAAAGTAATTCATGCACACATTCCTCTAGATGTTGCTAATGTCATTATATATAGCCTAGCCATATAGTTACCTTTCTTGCAGTTCTAAATGATATAGAAACTGTACTTACCTTAATCATTGTTGCTGAATGAATTGTTTTCTATAAATCTTGAATTCCTTTTATAACGGTCGTGTTTTCAGACTGATCTAATTTACATCAAAATCACAAAAGTTAACAATAAACCTTGTTTCTGTTATTATATTCAACAAAGATGAAGTTGCAAGAAATATTCAAGAGTATTATAAGAAGTATTGTATTCAACGATAACAAGAAAAATCCTTTATGTTTTCAGTGTTTCATTTTTTCCACAAACCGTCAATGATTCCTTTGTATCAATGGCTTTTTCCTTGATTTGATTGCAGTAGCAGCTTCTATAGTCGGCGTGCAAATCTCAGATCTAAGAAAGTTTAATTGGATTTGTACTAAATCTTATTCTAATTCTTTAGGCAGTTCGTATTGTGCAAGTGATTATTCTGCCGACTATACCAATTTCTTCATATTCCATTTACTGCAAAGTCCTTTGGAGTAGTCCTTCTTTAACGTAACTTGTAAATAATCTAAATAAGCAAGATTTTCCATTAAAAACTATTTCTAATTTCTATTTTAACTTTCATTTGTTACTGTTTTTCGAGGAGTTTCGTCAGTTTCTTTGGTAAGGAAGGTTGCTATGTTTCGCTACTTTATGTTCTCGATAGCGGATTGTACGCTGCAAAGTCTTGAATAAAGCAGTTATCTTGTAATGCAGTGTAAAGAATTTGTGGAAAACTTAGTGACCTCAAAAACTATTCTTAATTTTAGCTAATAACTGCAAACAGCACCCCAACTACTACACCAGAGTTCGACGAAACAACTGATGTTCTGTTGAACATTACTCTTTGGTAATCTGTCGCGAAAAACAAAAACATAAATATGACCACACGATATTGTGTAAATCTGTAAAGTTCAATCGGTGAAAGTCGCATAGAATACAAAAATCTCCATGCTTATGGGAGACAGCGTTTCTAGATCTTCGAACTACGTGAGTTCATATAAGTAAAGATATTCTATGGAAAAGACAATATGCGAACTAATTCCAAGTGGAACATGTAATACCGTAAGTTTACCCAACAAACAACATCTAAAAGAAAGAGGATATTCACTTTTTTCTCACGACGATAGCTGTAATGACAACATTCTCGATTTCCAACCAACACCCATTCGATATTAAATTTCCATCTTGCGAAGAAACCGCATGAATACCTGACATAATTACCCTGTCCGTTCCCATGATTATTCAAGAAAAAACAGCAATGTTGGGAGGAAACCAACGCATTTATGATATTCCTAGCTGATATTGAAAGCACTGATTTTTTTCTATCGTCGGTCGCCGTGAAAAGAAACAAAGGAAACGCATCCCATACCTACTCCTATTGTCGATACAAGCATGAGAAGTAATCTTGCGCTGATAAGGAAAAAAACCTGTTATGAACAACGACAGTAAAGAAGACAAAACTTAGGCCAATTTATTCAATTGGAACAGACCACTAGTTAGCGAAATACCTTGTTTAAGCCTAGTAATTAGGCAACAAACATAGAACAACAATCAAATGAGACATTGCTACATCAACACTTTATTCAATAACCTATTGTCCGTAATCCGAATATGATAACAAAGTATAAAAAAATACTATCTCCGTAGATAAAAAGAGCAATGACGAACAGTAAAAATACATAATATGGTTAATTAAAAAAGAGGAAGCATAAACCTGTAGAAAACAAGAGAAAGATAGAGATCACAACAAAACAATATAACACAAAACAAACAACTTATCTCATCATTTTTAGTTTACACAAGGTTTTACTTTTTCTTGCTGAAGAGTATTTTTCTTTCCCATATTATTATTTTCCGGTAACGCCTTGTCCATGGCAGCAGACTTCAACTGTTCACTCAAATTGTCAGCTTCGTCTGGAAGACGATACTTTTCGAAAAATGAATATATTACCTTTTCGACCAGTTTTTTCGAAATAATCCCATAGATGGTTCATGAACTTGCTGTAGTCATTAGATAGTTTCCATTCGTTTTCTATAGCCTGAAGAAGAACCATATTTATTTTACTAAAAAAAACTAACCTTGGCAAGGTGACCTGAAGAAAGAAAATGTTTTAAGTAACCAGTTGCATATTGCTCACAGGAAACGGGGATATTACAAAGAGCACATCTGTCTATATCCTAAAACATGTCACTAAGAACAAAAGTTATTAAAATTAGATTACCTTCAAACTTGGATAGATGCGAGACATGTATTCAGAAAAATCATTGGTTATCAATTTGGATCTTTTCAAACATTTTATATATTTGAATAGTTTTTCGACTGAAAGTGATTCCTCATAATTATGTGGAAAGCTGGCTCTTACTATTTATTTCGCTAGCACTGCTGCAATTTTTCGAAACAAATGGTATCTTCAAAAGAGTCACGTCTATCTTAGCCATTTCCATTAGCTTCCGGGTGTCTTCACCGTGGCTGAACACAAAACCAGCTTTATACACCTAAACACACAAAATATCACTAATATAACTGCATATCTCACATTTTTGAAATGAATTTTTCCAAGCAAGTGACAAAAGATGACTATACTCCCTCTTGAAAAGAATTTGACATTGCAGTAATTGCAAGCGTCTACTTCCTGAAACAGTAACTGCAATATATACGGGTACATATATATACCTGAATGGGATAGTAATATTCAGCTATGGACCGTAGCTTCTCCTTATTTGCTCCATTGAGAAACATATTGCGAGCTGTTACTCGGTCCTTACCTGAAATACATAGTAAATAATAGTGTGTTTCAAAGAAATATCCTACTCGTTATTGGATCGTTTACTGCATCGCGGTTTCTTCCTAGTAGAAATGGAAGATGACTGTTCCTAGTAGTTTCAGCCATACAGGAAATACCAGGACATGTATTAGCTGCTTTTTGCGGTACCTAAACATTGGATAATGAAGAGGTAGTTCGTGTAAAACTAGTGGAACTAAAATGACACTAAATTGTATTAAAAACCTTATTCTTTTCAGATCCCTTGTCGACTAAATCCTTCTTTGTTGTATTCAATTCAACGTCCCGTTCTTGCGCAACTAAAATCGTAGATTGCAGCTTACTCATCTGAAACGTGATCACATTAATCCGATTAGTTATCATAGCAACGGAAAACAATTTTATCATTTTACTTTACAAGTAGAAGACAACTTACATCAGGCCGAACCTTCAATCTCTTTGCCACTGGAGAAGTAGACAAGCTTGCCTAAGTGAAATTCAAGAGAATATTATAATTATTAAGCATACCGCATCAGCATCTGATAAAGATTTTCCTTTGGTTGGTTTCTTTTTTGCGACTTTCTTGACAGTACTTTTACAAGTATCCTGTTGAAACACAACCAATCATTATAAAACGTTAATAACACCAACCTTTGCAGATTCAGTCAATTGAGCGCGAATGGCTTTTTCGGCACACTGTATACATCTTGCCACAACAAAATCCTGGAAGAATGAGAACTTTAGTGAGCAACTGAAATACCTCTCCAAAAGATGTCATGCTGAACGGAGTTTCCACACCATTATTGAAAACTAGCGAACCTAAAGAAAGGATTAATACAATAGCTTGTGTGAAACTTACGAACTACAAAGGCAATGACACCACTCAGTGTGGTAATGTAGACGATTTGAACGTCCTGCAGCTTCCCGTGCATGAATAGCTCATTCATACATTTATGGCAGTTAGGTCCATTACTAAAGAAGAAATTAGATAAGCAATTTCTTATACAAAATTATTATTTGAAGAAACTTACGGTATGGATCCATCTTGACCAGTATAGTAGATATAGGTGAGGCGATTAGCATCACGAGACGTGCTCATCTGAAATGTTTGTAATATAAGAGTTACACTCCTTGAATAAAACAAAAATATAAATGTACTATCTTAAGTTAGATTATAAGACAATATTTGCCGATATCGGCAAATATTGTCATTCAGCGATCGCGATCGGTAGCGCTGAATTTTTTACCTCCACCATAGTCCTATCAATCTGACTTATTTAATATAAGTCTTATTATATGACATTTTAATTTGTTCACTATTAGTTTAATAAGCTTAAAAAACTGGAATAGGTTCGGCAAACCCTTCTGCAAAATTCACTAGTTCAAGATAGTAAACTGAACGACCTATTGCCGTACTTTTCTGAAATGAGGGCCGGCCCTCATTTTCGAAACCGATCAATAATGCTCCAAATTTTTGAATTTTTTTTTTTAAAATTGCAAATTTTGGAAAAAAATTTTGGAATTTCGCAATAGTGGGGCCTGGAAGTTCAGATAAGAGGGCCGGCCCTTGCCACCCCTGCCAACAACCAGCTGTTTATTGAACTGATAAGAAAAAAGTTCTATTTGCTCAGTTTCCACTGTCCGTCATGTTCATAAGATACTGTTCTTTACAGCTCTCATGGGAATACGAAGAGCAAAAATTAGATACGAAATTTATAATTTACGGAAACATATGAAGTTGTCGTAAGAATGACGATTATACAAGTATTTCCGGATAAACGAATAGTGGCCCACCCCAGGTTCTAGTCAGAATATGCCCTCGTGTATCTCCATAGCACTGAATTATCTCACGTTCACTATTATTCTGCGATGCATTAATCCAATTTGCAAGTACATATAAACAATATATCAATTTATAAATTATTTACTTTATACCAATCTCAAAACAAAGAAAAACAATACCTATAAAAGTGATTACTACGCGTAAAGAAAAAACACGAATAACCAACAAAACAAAAAATCAAAATCCATTTAGATGAAGGCAGCACGGTCCTGGAAATTAGGAAATTCGATAAGCAACGGACACTGATATACCTTTAGAGCAGTCAGTTTGGTGAACAAGCTGTCAATCTTCTTGGCGACGTCACCCATTGGTTTGCTGGCATCAATCTCGGTGTGGATACCTCGTTTCTGGTAATAACCGACAAGTGGAGCCGTCTAAATAATAAGATAAGATGATAAACTGCAAATATATTACCATTGAATGATATTGCATTAGTCTCTTACGCAGCGTTTCTTCGTTATCATCTGCACGACGAATCAGAGGCTCTCCAGTAATATCATCCTTCATTGATACCTGAGAATGTAAATTATAGCATATGGAGTCAAACAATAAGGTTTCCTAATATCGACGAGCCAATTCACCCATGTATAATATGTGAAGTCCACATTCTTATCAAACGTCATATAATCCCCCCAAACTTTCGCATCGTATATATATTGCACGCCTGTTTAATATGCAGCATTGTCTTCCAACATTTTCCAAATTATTTCATCAAATTAAGTAAGATACAGAGGGCAGGGCACTATAGTATCAGCCTCTACAACAGGACGATCTGCTTTGTAGGAAATGAATGCGACCATGCAGCAGTAATTCGAATATACGGGCTGCTTATATCTGATATTTTGCTCAATAATTAGCTGATATAGGTAATCGATGCAAACATTTTACGAAATTCTCTTAATTTTTTTTGCTATCTGACACTAGTTGGATAGTACATTTACCTATATCGATCGTATCAGCATCAGGGGTGGCAAAAGTTCGGGCCGGCCAGGGCCGAACCTCACTTTCGAAAACGATAAATAATGTTTCACATTTTCCAAAACAGGAAATGTAAAAAAAATTCTGGTATTTCGCAATAGTATAGTGGGGCCGCCCCTTGCCATTCCTGAACATCATAAATGTGTAACCTTTCAGCAGAAGAAGACTGAATGCTTCTGACAAGGAGGTGACTATGTCATCACAAATGATTTTCCAAGAAGGAAAAACATTCGCGCTTGTTAACCAGATGACCGCGCAAATAGCTATTGAACCGCGATATTCATTTGAATAGGTAGAATTCTCATATCACTTTCGATGGGCGGTTTTTTTTTCAGAAGCAAGAAGTGAGAATCTACCTTAGGAGGATTGAATTCCGTGTGATAACTTCTTCCAGATTCTCTATGGAAAAGTCTTCCAGTGATTCTTCGAACCAAAAGTTCGTCATCGATGCTGAACTCGACGACAGTGTCCAATGGAGTTTTTCTTCGCTCAAGGAGAGTATCTAACTGAAAGCCAATATCATCCTGGGCCACAGTTTATTCCGTTACCTTTTCGGCCTGGACAGTAGTTCTAGGGAATCCATCCAAAATGAAACCAGCTCGGCATTGAGGTTTCTCGAGATTCACTTCAATGAGTTCACACACTGTGTCATCAGAGACCAATTGACCTAAAATGCAGGGTTATGATTGAATCTTAATCAAACTCTCACCTGATTCCACAGTTTTCTTTAACGACTGCCCCAAGCTAGAGCCTGACGATATTTCAGCACGCAATAGATCTCCTAAAATGTACCACTAAGTCGCTAAATAACGAGAAAATGTGCCTGTAGAGAGATGGCAAGCAGAAAAATCCTCAGCGAGTTTGGGGGCTTGAGTGCCCTTTCCAGACCCAGGAGGACCCAGTAAAACAGCTCTGATGCCTCTGGAATAGACCCAATAAACTGAAATTGAGAATGATATACCTACCTTCTCACAGATTCTAATGGGGCACTAGTTGTAGTTTCTGGAGCAACGGCAACATTTGCTTGTGGGGACATCCTGAAAATCAAATTGTAAAACACATACTTCACAATAAATAAATTCAAAATGTTTGCAAATAAATCGGTTAACGGACTTTATAACACAATTCCCTCGTTCTACAAAATAGTGGATGTAATGTCTACGTGCTACAATAAATATAATCAATAATATCAATATTATAATATAAAGTAACAAAAATACACGAGATATATTGCGGCCTAAAGTTTAAAATGTACACGCTGTCCTTTCGTTGGTAATTGCGTATAATTTTTTGCACTCCTGCGTATGAAAGTCGATGGCAGAAAAATAATGTCCGAAAACGGCGAACCACAACGACTTTCCTAGCAAAGCACCAAGATAAGCTTTTTATCAAGTAATTCCTTATTTGGAGTGGTTTAATAAATTGACGGAAACTTTTTCTATGCTACATTCTATTCAAGTGTGTAAGATAGGACGCACAAATTCATGGCTGAGGTGATGTTCGTTAGCAACTTTTCTCCAACTTTTTTAATCAATAAGGGTCACTTGGTCGATACTAAACTATATAGTTATACTTGTTTTTAGTATAGGCACTAGATCAAGCCTGATTTCTCACGTTATATAAACGATGTGTTATGAGTTAAACGAATTGTTGGGCATAGTATCATGGGATTAAGAGACCGTTTCTGAGAAAAAGGACCTGTTTGACAGCAATAGGGCACTAGAAATTTGTTTTTGTATTTTGAGGTATGATTACTATGTTGGGGCATTAAAAAAACATAGATGTTCATG
>JAQGAV010001871.1:0-18367 GCA_034691345.1 Phasmarhabditis papillosa
CCCCCATATTGTCTGCTTCTCCCATTCTCTCGTCTTATTTCACCGGAAACCCTCTGCTCTGCTATTATTCACCGGGCTTTTCCGTTTCAGCGGTGGCTCCGCTTCTCGTGACAAAATGAGGCCACCCACCAACATAATTAAATATTGTCTTAAATAAAGAATGGGGATTCAGGTTTATGATTAAAAAAATATATAGTTTATCGTTGTTCATCAGCATCTACTTGTTCACCTGAACTGAGAAATGATTTAGAACTTTAGGATGATAAGGTGTAACAAACATTTTACTGCTGAAGTATATACATTAACGAAAAAGTATTTCATAAAATCTTTATATATTTAATGTTAAACCCATGAGATATATATATGCATCTAAAGCTGCTGTTCTGAAAAAAATAAAAGTTCTTCACAATATAGGCGAACACTGGCACAGCCAAATTCTCCAAATATTGAGACTCAAACCCAGAAGAGACAGATTACAAGTATGCTGTTTTACCTACTGAAATTGGTTACGACATATATAAAGAAAGATACTTTTGATGAGTATGTCCTATATCTTTTATTTGGCTTTGTAGATCTAACACATACAAGTACTGCCATATGACTTTTAAATAAACCTTGTCGAAAGATCCATAGACTCGGTAACCTGCAGAGAACCGAGAGTGGTAAAACAAACAAGTTTATTGAGTAAGCTATAAAAACATTATGTTGGGGAGTCAAAATATGATCTAAGCAAATATCCAGACAGCTTTAGAAATCCACGGCTAGAATGTGTTTATTATACCCGGACTAAACCAACCGCTAAATTGCCAAAGTCGCAATCCAAATGTAAGAATTGTTTTTGTATATAAATTATATTGGTTGCTCTCTGTCTCTTTATTAAGGCATCGTTGACCTAGTCCGTATTCCATTAAATTTCCAGGCAGGGCTTACGCCGGGTCTGAGTGATTGCTGAACGGCCCGGGCAGCTTTTCCTAAATTCAGCCCGTGGCCCAGTCTGAAATATGGTCTAAAACAATTTCTTGCTTTTCTGTATATTTTACACAATGAAGTTTTTAGCTATGTTTAATCAGAGTTGAAGCAAAATATCGGCTTTTTGATGAGAAGTGTAATAAAAATATTCTTGAACAGTCCAAAAAAAATTGCCAAATGTACCGAGCCCATCCGTTGAAACTCCACCTCTGTTTTCAAGTACTGATGTCTTTCCTAGCCGAAAAATGAGCAATTCTGATCCGTAAGAGATTCCTTGAAATGGAACGTTATGGAATTTAAGCGACCCTTAATGGAACCCATCTGTTGGGGATCAACATATTATATAGAAGCCATTACTTATGGGCGCGAAGATATGCCAGATATGTATATTTTTCTCTTTATTAAGCGTTCCAGCCTCGCCCTACCTTAGTCGACATCTAGCAAACAGAATAAGCTGCGTAGTTTATTTAATAGAAGTTATGTAACAACTAGCACAGACCATCCAACCTGGGCCCGGGCCGGCTCGGCCCGAGCATTACTAATAGATATATGTAGGTAGTACTAATTTCCAGATGTTGTTTTTTGCCATAGACTATCTTTTCGTTCGTCCATTACCATAAAGTTCATTGAAATCAATATTTTGATTGCTTTTTTACTCACATATTGGGCCCGGCACGCTGGAGGGTCTGAACTAGCATGATAGTTTCTGTATTCAGGCGGATGCATCCCCTGTGAAATTAAACACGAAAAGTTTGTCAAACTATCTTGATAGTCACAACCTAGAACACAAAAATACAATACTACCTGCGCATCTTATTATTACATCTATCCACGGGAGTGTCGCCAAAATGCTCCACAATTGTTCTAGGATTAGTCCACATAGCAATCCTTTATTTTTGTTCTTGATATTTCAATAATAGAACGACAGTATCAAGAGACAAACTGCTAACCGGTTACATCGATGTTGATCACTCGAGAATATTGAAAAAACTGAATTGCAAAAAAGATTTGTTTTTATTAATAGAGAAGTATATTTGCTAATTTGGTTACTTTCTAAAACCTAACCTTTTGTTTTCCCATTTCCCTCATATTTCTTTATTCCCATGCCCGTTTACCCTATTAATTGTATTTAAATGACCGTGTGGTGAGACTTAAAAGTGGCGGAATTTCATATACAATTTGTACCGAAAAAGAGTAAAAGAAATAAAAAGTTATAGAATAAAAAGGGTGAAATGAGGTAATAACGGGTTTAATAAAGTTATTTAAAAGGGACAAGGGTTTGTTAATCAAATAGTAATAGATATTAAAGTAACACTATAGCAATAACTTAATAGAAATAAATTATGTTAGACTATAAAAGAAAGTCCAACACATTTTTAGTTTTCAAATGATTACCCAAAAAAAGATAAATATGTTCTTATTCGGCTTACGGTTCCTTCAATTTAAAAAAAAATTAATGAAACTCTCTTTTGACAATAAACTATATATTAACCACCACGCTTTACACTTTTCCCAATATTCCAGTATTTCGTATTTACTTTACTTTCATTTCATTTATTTTTATAAACCTGTTATCCCATCTGTTCGCACCTGCAGTCAGTTTATGTATGGATGAGAGTAAATTGGGCGCCACTGATTTATTAGTTTTAACTTTATACAAAAATAAAAATATGATAACATAAAACTTTTATGTTTATGATAAAAGGAATATAACTGGAAAAGATTACTAAACACATGTAATGTACATATAGCGAACAAGGAAAGTTTAATATTCTTTAAATACACATAATTTATAACATGTATCCCAATATCCCAATAATCCCAATATGCAAGGTTTAGAGATTCATTATTGAGGCTAAATTGTCGAAGTTCAAACTATCTTTGCATTAAAATAGCCGAATAAGGAAAATAAACTAATGTTGCACCACTTAAAACAATTAGTTTTTAGAATATAAAGTTGGCAATACATAAATTCTTATTTATAATTCTTGTATTTATCCAATTGACAGCTCTCTGTCGCTATAATTACAGTATCTTTGTTCTTAAAAGGCGGGCATTTTAAATAATTAATAGAGTTTGCATATCCGACGGAAAGAATCGGTAGTATTAATGGACTACAATCACGACCCAATGACAAATTACATAAGAAATTGAACTGAAAGGGGATCTTAATAAAAAAACTTGCTATTTATATGATTTGTTAAAATGTTTTTTGATGACTCAAGAGGAATTTGCATTCTGGCTTTGTTACCAGTTCAGCTATAAATACTTTTCGATAGTCGAAACATTTAATCTTCAGCAAATTTTCATCAAAGATTGAAGCGTTGAAGTGATGGATGATTCGGATCTCTTACCGTGTGGCATTAAGAAGCCTTAATAGGCTTATTCAAATTTAATAATGAGTCTGTCTGCAGAAACTCAAAAAGGATGTCCCAGTCCTTTCATATCCAGCAGAAATCGGATCCGTTCTTGAAAGTAGACCAAGTGATAGTAGTATTCGAAACACTCGATACACTTTCTTTGTAGCAATAAATAATTCTTAAACTAGACTAAAATTATAGCAAGCATTTCGTGTTTCATCTTCTTCAGAAGAAATTCTAGGTCTCGCTCTTCGTTTGTCGACGTCATAGCATCACTGTAGTGACAGCAGTTACCGCACAGAATTTTAATGAATCTCTAGAGTTACTGTTTAAATAGAAATGACCCAATATGTCATGGCTTTCAAATTCGAATAAGTAACATCACTAAAAAGGAAGCAGCAAGCAGGTAAATGGGCTCCGAAATTAGAAACTCCTAAAAACTTAAAAATATTGCGCTTTAACAATTCCCACGGTAAGTTTTAAGTTGAAATATCACGTTAACAGAATGGAAACTATGACAAACCTTACCAATTCTTTAAGTTTTCAATCATTTTGTGATCTAACTCACTTTGTTGCAGAACAACGACTTGTTTATATCACAATACGTTTACGATTTGAAACATTTAAAAACAAGGAAAACTTGACAAACAAAATAATCTACTTAGAAATCTAATAAAACTGCAAATATTACTACTTCTAGTTGAGATCAGCTTTTTTTTGAATCGTGTAACATTTGACTTCCTATTCCGAATCGGAATAACAGGCAAAATATGATGCTTTTCCAGTCAACTTCCATAATTTCTTCTTTACTATGTATTTCAGTTGGTCCATACCAAAGAACTCGGCTTCCCGCTAAATGTAAATTGTTAGCAACATTTGAAATTGGCAGAAAATGAACGTTACTGATTTCAATGAAGAATTGAGATGTAAGTCTGAATTCATTTCCACTCTCATCCCGTAGTGGATTGACCCATTACAACCTAGGGTGTCCGCTATTCCGGGGTGCAATTTACGAATACCGGATCACAAATTTTACTACCTAGGTCGGAACCCACACATCAGGAATATTAAATAAGCGAAAGATCAAAACATATAATATTGAAGCTTTCAATACTAACCATTAGTTCAAGTAACGTGAATTTGTCATCTGGAAGACTGGTTCTCTTTCCATTTCGCAGGTACTGGAGAACCTTAAACAATAGTGTAAATAGTTAGAACGTGGAAGTTCAGCAATAGAAATGGGAGCTTTAATTTTAATATTTTTAGGTAAACACTTTATCAGTTAAACTGAACTTGTGACTAGAAAGCAGGTTTGATTCAATCCCTCACACCGTAATCTAGTACCGTATCGTAAATTAAGTTAACTTCCACTTACCAATCTGAATATCTTTCCATCTCGGTCGATGTCCAGCCGATACTTTATGTGATTCGGAGAAGAGTCCCATTGAGTGCAGGCAACCTATTGAAATAAGAGTAACAACTAAGAAACACATCAGTTGTATAGACATATTTATATTTGATTAAAGTTGCTATAAGCCGTCTTACTCAAATTTTCGCATGGCTAATATAGTCGACGGGCGAGGTTTATGCGAGGGTATACGGTCGGGCTACTCGAGCTACAAACTCATTAGGGCAGTCTTTTGAAGTGGTTCGCTATAGCGGACCATTCACATCGAATTTATTCGTCAAATATAGCATAAAATAGTTTTTTTCATTATTATTCCACATAATGCAATAGTATCATAATATTGCAAGCAATAGCATTGGCATAGGACCACGTGGAGCTCATATCTCTGTATATGTTCATTACCGCGCTCATGGGGCATTTGGGGACAAGCGCAAATGTCTAACTTATTGCTGTGATTATCTGATAACTATCGCAATAGAGCGCCCGACTTTTAAATTTCACAGCTCGCCGTATATAAGCAACAGCTGACACGAGGGGTCCAATCGTGGTGGGAGCATCGGTACCTTTCGACAAGAACGCTGAGGCTATTTCTATATATTTTCATGACAATTTTTATACTAATAGATAGAGAAAAATAGGAAATTGACGCATGCTAACCAGATCTCCGCCCACTGACATCTATGCGCAGGGTGGCAGCATTTACTATATGCGCATAACTTCGCCCAAAATTATCGTAAAAAATTGATCTTCATATTTCGACTCAGAATACATAGCTGTCTCAAACAAAGAATAAAAATTGGCAAGTCAATTTTGGGTGTACCGTGCCTATAATTGGTGAAACTAGTTTAATCAGAATCAATGAGTTTTCCAAATAAGAATATAGTTCTTACCTTAATGATATAGTCGGTTGATTTATTTACTCTGTCTTTGAACCAATTACCACATGTCGAGAAGTTTAGTAGGCTCTTCAACTGAACGGGATATACCTACAAATAATACAGTTGTTGCAAAATTATGTTAAAAAGATACTTTAGTTTCAAAGAAGTGTTTTTCAGAGAATTGACTTTTTCATACGGAAAGTGGTGTACTCTACAAAATAGATCTGGAATTGAAGCATTTGCTCTTTTAGCTCGTCAATTTCGGCGTTTAAATGTTTGCATAACGTATTGACTAAGTTTTTTGTACCTAAAAAAAGAATAAAGAATAATATAGTTGTCCTTTGTCAGATGTGAGCTTTATTTTCTCAGCGCCGGTATAGAAACTTACTGCGCCCATTAGGGAGGACAATCGGGAATCCCGGTCCCAATTTTCAAAAAACTCTACTAGTTGGTAGTTTTACTTGTCGACATACCTCTCCTCCAACATACAAATTTATCCATGTCTGATCTGATTTGAAAATCGCCGAAGTTTGTTGTTCCATTTAATAATATTTGTAGAAGGCCGACCGTACTAAACACTGATATGTTGTGAACTTCAAAAAAGCTGATATTAATCAACAAATATTGAATTAAATAGTCTGTAATCAAACATGCTGTCCTCGCGCCGTTGCAGAGATTGGCAGCGGGTACGTAAATTAATTAATTGGTCGCTGAAGGCTGATGTGTGTTTTTAGGGCTAACAGTCGCTTTACATATAAATTCATGATAGAATCGAGGCTGTGATTATACAATTATATAAAACAAGCAAATAAAACATGTAAGTTATTAAAAATGTTCTTTATTACCTAATCAGCCCTCAGCGATGAATTAATTAATTTACGCGCCCGGGGCCCATCTCTGCAAAGGCGTGCTACCGTAGGTCTGAAGACAGACTATACATCAGACGAATAACAATAGCCACAAACTAATTCCTAATAGCAAGCAACTATTGAAAATTCAAACACCTGCCAACATTAAAAACAGTCGAAACATTTCCTTTAACATCACAATTCAAGAAGCAATAATTGTGCACAATAACAAATTCAGTATCAAATTCATTTCTCTTAGAAAATTATTTCTGCAATGTTGAAATAAAATCAAAATCCATCTGGCTTCTACTTTAAAGATTGCCGTCTTAGCAGCGCAATCTATCGTTATTAAAGCCGGCCAAGCTGTCCCCAGAGAGACATATCTTACATTTCACAATTAACATTTCATAGAAAAAACAAAGCGCGTGCAGAAGGGAATCTTAAATATATACATATTACATTGTGTTGCAACAAAAGGGATTAGTTAATGGACCTATATATTCCTTGAATAAACATGTTCAAGTTTATCATGCTGTTTGTTATCTGTATTTACTTTAGCTAGTGTAACTCCATTCCTCTTTAACTATACTCTCTATACAGTTAGATTAGAAGAATACAGAACACTTGGCTCAGATAATCGTAGCAACTTAAGAAAGAGTTCAAATTTGTAATTAAAGGCAATTGTTGCTTGCAAATGTTTCTTATGGTATTTACAGCAGAATACTTTAAATTTCCCTTATGAAAAGATGATTGAACGCCAAAAAAGTAAATCGAACTATAATCGAACTAAAAAAAGTTAGTTCACGTTAAATTTTCAGCAGCTATAATAAACATATATATCATGTTTTGCAGCCCAAAAACACTTTAAACGGCTTCTAGATTGTTTTGATGCAAAACTTCTTTAAAAATAAAAGAGTACGACTATTTGTAAACAAGACTAACATTGCCGTGAATACTTGGAATATAACAGGACATTTTATATGAGAAAGAGTAAATAATATGAGTGTTAGAAGAGAAACCCATAAATTCATACTTAATTAGTTTAATAAATAACAAAGAAAGAACTGGAAGAAAAAATTTCGTATGAAATATAATTAATTATTGTGAAAAAGACTGAGAACTATACGTTTTTTACCCATAGAACGTGAAAAATGTGAAAAAATTTATTGAAGGAAATATAATCTAAAAATGTTTTGTTTATTTTAAGATTGTTTGAAATATCTATGTTGAACAATGTGATGCAGGTTTACTTTCGTCGTTAAACATGAATAATTCACTCCAAAACCCAGAGAGTTATCGAGATATATCACACGGAAGCCAAGGATTAGAGTTCTCAATTGCTATTCTTATCTATAAGAAGAAGCCAATCTAAACAGTTAGGTAAGGTTTTCTTCAAGACTCACTAGGTTATTTTGAATAATCATTCACCAAACTTAACCAACACAGTTTACTGATGCAACTCTACAGCTGTTCTTTAAAAAAGGACCCATACGTTCTTTTATAATCAAATTAGGAAATTGCAAGAAATGAATGTCAGAACGGAATATTTTGAATGAATGTAATTATTTTTTATGTTGAGAAAGACTGGGAACTGAAGAAATAGTGCTTATAAAGTTATCAAAAACCATAGTATATACGGGAACTGAAGAAATAGTGCTTATCGTATAACGTTTTATAAGTGAATATGAACTTAGCAATAGCTCTTAGCTAAACTGCTAGTGTTTCAACTTATAATGAACATATATTTTTTCTAGAATTGTACTTTGAATTATACATTTCTTGTTGAAACACTGACCTGGCTTTGTCACTAGCCACCTTACAAACGACAGGTTAACACAAAATCTATATATTGCACACAGTTTACGGAAAATATTCTTGCCCACAACGACTGAATGGTAGCAATGAGCTCGTAGCGTGTGGCGGTAGTACTGAAACGCCCGGTGGGTGCCCGGGCAGCAATTATTAGTCTTCCCGGGCAGCAATTCTCAACTGCTTGGGCAGCCGAAAACTGCCCAGCCACCAACCCTGGCGTTTCTACACTACGGCCACTGGAGGATTCCGGAAAATTAGTCAAAACCCTGTGTTCAACAATGCTATTCATTACTAGACTACAGGAAATAGATACTATATTTAGTAAACAGATCCAATAAGATAAACTAAAAGCGTTAGAAACGAATTTTGAATACTAACTGAATATATATTTAACACAATCTAGCAAGATATACTTACATAATGAAATGACAGCTTTTCAATAATTATTATTTTCGTCTCAAAATAATTGAACAATAAAAAAGATGCTAAAAACCTTTATAAGTCGAATATCCTCTCGTAAGGCCGTTTTTGCCCTCATAAATGCGAATATAAACATGGCCACTAATGATTAATGAAAAAGACACTGGAAAGTAAAGAGAAACTGAGAAAAGTGTTCCTATCATTAAGGATTTATTGCAAACTAAGGAAATGCGATTCATAAGATGGAATATTGTGTTTATTAATATAAAACATACTTAGTATATATTAATAAACTCATAATGAAATGGTACCTTCAAAAGCAAACTGCTATTATAGTGTTATTTGTAAGCCAATGGAGTACATTTTTGATACACGAGACAAGAAAAAGAAGTAATGGTTCCCGCTTCTATATAAAATAGTTTACCCAATAAAACATACAATTTGGCAAAACTTCATTGAACAACTGTAAAAGAAATTTCCGTGGTAAATGTTTTTCATCGTGTTATCTTCATTCAATGTAAACGGTACATTAACGCTATGTGTTCTTAATCGAAATATTTATGAAGATTGAATTACTTTACTTGGCATAACTTGTCAAATTTAATCGAAATTGAAAAAACTAAAAGCATTTCTTCCATTATTTAGGGTGATAATCACACATAACGCAAAAATTTTGTCGATTTAGTGCAGTTTCTGACTGATTACTACAGAAACTGCTACAGTACTTCTCCAAAATGCAAACAGAAACCCCAAAAGTTCAAATTTTTTGTCAAACTGTCTGTTTTTCATATCATTTTTATAACTCTTTGAGCAGAATAATGTTAAATAATAAAATATAAAATCATTCTTTGACTGTACTGTGCCTTTAAAATGCAGCAAAGTGGGAATATATAGTTCAACCGGCTGACAATGGGAAAACAAGCTAACTAAACTAATAAAGCTCTTTTTTGCAATGAGAGAAAGTGAATCTCTCTAGTTCTCTAAAGTAATTGTCTCATTTCCAGAATAGAAGGGAAATCTGCTTGGCTGCATTGACTTAAAGGGTAAACAACAACAGAATAGAGTATACATAGGTAAGAGAGCAACAAAACGAAAGCATTATGAATATAAAAGTAGTCTAGGAATATTATTATATATAAATAATACAACCCTTATGGAACGAGATAATACTACTCTGAAGCAAACGGAAACGCTCTTTTGATGTTTTGAAACATTTTCTTTGGAGATTTTCAAATATATATATTGCAAGAACACTTTTTTGAAATATTTCCATTCTTAAACATATTTGAAAAGTACTTCTTCTCCGTATTTTGGACTAAAACAGGGCTTTTTAATTTTACGTGTATATCACTCCAACTAACTAATATTAATCCCTATAAAATAAAAACTTTTCGGTATTTCTTTTGAATTGTATTTACTTCTCCCGGCTTGTATACCAGTGTTCTTTTTCAACCTTCGTTCCAACAATTACCGACATATATTTTTGGAATCTCTACATAAATTTGAAATTACCAAAGAACCAGCAAAATACAAACAAGATATAATGTATTATTGTATTTTTATAACTATTTATGAACACAATAATACCCAAAAGCAAGTCCTACTGACGATGCCAAATGCAGTTCAGAATTAGTTCGCATAAGACTTACGGGTGAAACGAAATAGTTCCTCCATTGTTTATATTTTCCTTAAAGGCACGGTACGCTAGAAATTTTTTATCAATTTGTATTTTTTAAGATTATTCTTACCGAAAACTTATTCACAAATATGTAAATAAGTTAAACATGGAAGAAAAATAAGGGATTTTACAAGATATTCTACTTTGGTGCAACTGATTTGCGTTACTGTAACCCCTTTATGACCAAAAAGCGTTGGCAGAGTGGTGGTCAAACAGAACCCCGCACTTTTTGAAAAAGCATTTCAAAAAGCATCGTCCTTCCCTAACCCAATGAGTCAGAGCAAAATCGAATTTCGAAGAGTGGATGCACGATTCCTGAAATTATAGCAACTTATATTTATTTTGGTACCATTATATAGCTCGTGGTCTGATTTAGAAACATAAGTTTATAGGTTTATAGGGAAACATTGGTTCAGTCGTTTCTGAGAAAAATTACGTTTGAATTTAAAATAAAAGAAACACTCATTTCGCCCCGCTGCGGCCGTTGGCGACTCATTGGAGAAAAACTGCTTTCACAAGGCCATGTACATGGGCAGCTGTTAATCTGGTCAGGCTTTTGCTGGCCTGGCCTCATATTTTCCAGGTTTCATAAGCCAACTTGTTTTTGCCACGCCCCCAAAGTCGATATTTTTCCATTTTTTTTTGTGAATTTTTGAATGTTATTCGGTATATAAAAGTAAAATATAATCATTATACAAGTACATAATGGTCAGATAAAATTTGCAAAAAACATGCCTAGGACGGGGATCGAACCCTGACCTCTTGTTTGATAATTTTATGTAACACACTATGTAACACAGTATGTCAAAGCTGGTTTTTCTGGCCTGGCCTGGCCTGGACGAAACAATTATTGTGGAGATTCAGTTAATTTTATTGGTGTTTTGGTACTAATTTTGCTTTAAATAGATTTAAATTTAAATAGACATTCTTGGAATAATTCCTTTCGTATGAGGCTTCAAAAACGGTTACATGTCTTGTTTCTGCGCTTCGTTGTGCGGAACACGTTTAATGCTTAAACGGACATAGGGAGAGCTATTGCGCCAATATACAGTAATTGGGCGAAATCAGTAAATTCGTTAATTTTGCTAAATAAGTTTAAAATTTTTAGACAAAAAGGAAAATTTGTAGATCAACTTTTGCCGCTGAATTCAATTCCAAAAGAATTTCAATGAATTTCTGAAAAATACGCAAGTTATAGCAGATAATCACTTTTTTGCTCATAACTATTTGACAATTGGTTCTTATTTTTTTCTGTTATTTCAAGCCAAAAGATATTGTCTTTCTGATAATATTCGTTTTTTAAAAGTTAAAAAAAGGTTGATTTTGAGCAGCAGAGTTATGCCCTGTTAGATTTTTAAAAGCACGTATTCGTGATTTGTGTGTAGCAATACAATTTCGAAATTTTCGAAAAATGAATGCGCACGCAAAGTTATACTTAATTAATACTCGAATACTAGATTACTAAAATTTATACGATAAAAACGTTCTAGATCAGAAAAATTCGCTCTTTAATCTGAAATTAACTTCAAAAAACTGTCCCTATGTCCCTTTAAATGCAACACGAGTAGTTTTGGCTCAGTTACCCGTATAGGATAAGGTTCCCACCGAAAACTTGACTTGAACTTTTGCTGAAAGTTACCATGTGCAAAAACCGTTCTTGGAGCCAGTAGTCGATCACGATTTATAATGAAAGAATAATGTAAAATAATTGATTCAGTTCGTACCTGAGAAAGATAGACCTATTTTTTTTCGCGAAACAATAGCTTTTGTGAAATTACTTGTTTAGCCTGTTATACATAATTTAAGTGTTTCGATATTTAGATCCTCAGAAAACCAAATCCATCTATGACGCCATTCAGTTTCTCCAGAACAAGACCTGCATCCGTTTTGTAAACAGTGAAACCGAAACGAACAGAATTTGGGTGAGATAGGATTGTTAAAACTATTGTAACTACATATTTTCGGTGTCGACATAACTTATCGCAAAACATATATAAGTTTCAACATTACTCTATCACTTAGGATGTAGTCTTATTTGTGTCATTACCTTGACATTACTGACCAATACTTACTTAGAACAGCACGTTGTATTCATTCAAAATCATTTTTCAGTTTATCCATGGTCAAGGTTGCCACTCAAGGGTCGGTATGAGAGGAGGTGAGCAGATTATATCTCTTGGATATGGTTGCAATGAAGTGAGTTAAAATATTTAATAGCATAATAAACATTTAATAATAAAAAGTTTTCTTCCAGTCTATCAGACATCAACCTAAGGATCACTACAATATAATGTTTTAAATAAATGCATTTTGCGTGGGGTAGTCCAGTGGTTATAAGCCTTTCTTCATTCGCTAAACGTGGATAGTTCGAAAGCGTTGACATATATGCCCCCTTCCTGCAATTTTTTTGGCTGGGAATTTGACGGACCGACAATTTATGAAACGGGCCGGCCCGGCCGGCCTTTTCATAGCCCTGCTTTTGCTAACACCTTAACTCAAAATATCGATGATCTGTTTTTGCAGCTCGTTAGGAACAAACAAATCTTTAAACATAACAATTATAATGTAGAACTCTGAATACAAGCTAATTTATGTTTTTTAGATGGGAAAAGCGGCACATGAGATAACTCACGCACTCGGATTCATGCACACGCAGAGTCGTTACGATCGTGATGAGTTCATAACAGTGGACCCCAGTGCAATACAGGTACAGCATAATTGTCAATGTTAATCCAGTGAGTATTAGCGAGGGTAGTAGGTGTTTTAACTACTTTTGGAGCAAATAACGAGTATACTTTCGAAGAAACAGAGCCCGCGTGACCGAATTTGTCTCCCAAATCTCAATTCTGATAGGGAATGGCTTATATTTTATATGTTCGTTTATTGTCTCTATTCCAAAGAAATCCAACTGTTGACCCTAACTTATTCGACAGTTTTAGCTACAGAATAGCGCTACATTCTGAGATAAAGTATTCTCCAGATTAAAAGTTTACTTTCATAAAACCTAACAATGCATATAATTCTGGAGTCATTCAGAATCATTTCGCCAAATATGATTATACGACAAATATATATATAGCTGAAAATGTTGTTTCAGCCCGACACTCTGCATAATTTCGACAAGTTGACTATTAACAACAGCATTAACTACACTCCATATGAATACGGCGGCTTTATGCAGTATTCCGTTACCGCGTATGTTACCAATTTTATTAAAGGGTTGCTGTAGTCTACAAGTTTTAAAAAATTCGGCCGTCTACACGACTTCTTAAACTTAATCAGTCAAAAACAGTTGGTTTCCGCGAAATGTGAGAATTCAGTTTACAAGGGAAAGTCGCGAAACCGTCTCCACCAAACGCAACGACGCTATGCTAGGACTATATGGGACCATATAACACTTCGAAAACCGTTTTTCAATGTTGTAGGGTACATGTCTATTCGAACAAGAGCTCGAACGGTCCACCTCCTTTTTGATAAAACTAGGCTTTTTCAGAATTCCGGGTTGAAAATAACAAAACAGTATTGAAATAAATTTACATTATTAAAGATTTTCCGTGAAACACGATATGTTTACAATGATACCAGTGGATATCAATTACGTTCACACAATGGGCAACGTAATGATTTCCTTCTATGATGTTAAGATGATTAATGATCATTATGGATGCTCAGGTTTGATGGTTCCTGTAGAATTCTAAAAAATTATGTTTCAGCCAAATGCCCCGACTCTACATCGGCAAAGTGTCAAAACGGTGGTCTTCCTAATCCAAATAACTGTGCAACTTGTAATTGTCCTCTTGGATATGGCGGAGCATTGTGTGACCAAATGGTTGGTTTTAGTTATATGTTGAGCCGAAATTTCAAACTTCTGGTAATTTTAGGCCTCATAGGTAGTACGACCATCTTTCAAAAGATATGTTGTTCACTGAATGTACAGCAGAAAGCTGATGCTAAGAAAAATGCTAAAAAAAACACTAGATGCTAAGAAAATTAATGTTACATGCTTTTAAAACGAGACTGCGAAGTGCAATCTGTGCGTTTCTTAGTTTTTCATTCGGGTTGATTGTTTTGTTTTGTCTGTTCATATTTTACTAAACACGAGATCACAGATGTTTGAAGCGAAGAAGTGAGACGAGGTGAACCATAGGAAGCGGGACTTCATAGCACAGCTCCCAGGGAGTGGAGGCGCGAATCAGAACAAATTTGCAAGTATTATTTCTTCGGGGGATTTGAACTGTCGACCTCTAGCTTAAGAGTCAAAGCTTCTAACCACGGGGCAGGTTAATGTATTCAAAAGTTCGAACAAACAACGTTTTTTATTTGAAAGAAGAACTTTTCATTCCTGCGAAATTAAAGAAAATCCCGTCCCCATGTCCTGTACCTACACAGTAGGCACAGGATACTATATATTTCATATCAAACTTTTTAAGCTTTCCATCTAAAAAGATAACGACACAATATTTAGCCTTCTGCTTCTGGAGGCTGTGGTGCTGAACTGAATGCAACATCTGACTGGCAGTCACATTCTTTTGAATACGGAGAAGATAATCGAGAGTTTAGAAATAAGTATACCGAATGCCATCATTGGATTAAGGTGAATTAATTAAATACGATACTATTTAAAGGTTTATTGATTTATTTCCAAACAGAGGTTATCATGCCAACGAACATGTTGTGCAATCAAGTAACTAATTATTTCACAAAACTGACAATCTTGATGAATAACAAAAAAGATATTTCAATACCGTATGCTTTATGAATACCTAATCGTAGGCTCCAAATGGTTCGAAAATTGAAGTTCGCATCACATCAATGTATAATAACCAATGCAACTATGGTTGTGAGTACAATGGAATAGAATTCAAGTTGAAGGATCAACAAATGACAAATCCCAAGTAAGGACATTAACTGTCAAAATCATGAAAAATATGGTCAATAATCATCCAAACCAGAAACATAGATCGCAATCTGCTAGATTTTTAGATGTAACACAAGCTCGCCTAAGATAGTTATAGACTCCTTAAACCGCCTTTGTAGATCTGACTATTTGAAACATTTAGAATATGTTGCAAAACGTTTATCAATGAAACCTACACCGCCGAGCTGAATCCTCTTCCTGTAATTGCACACAATCGATATTATATTACTAAATTCACAATTGAGTACAGATACGGTATGTTTAACTTAGTTTCGGAAAACTGTTATGTTCTAAAAGGGACATACCGCAATATCGTAATGGAATCGAAGAAATGGTTTTGGCCCACATAAATATATTTTAAATATTTTAAATATATAAAAATATAAATATTCAATATTGTTGCTATATTTAAAGTTTACTATAACTTAGAAAAGTATTGCGGAAAGGAATAAGAAATAGTTTTCCAATTAAACTTACCCTGAGATTTAAACAATAAACTTTGGGTGTAGCGTGCCTTTAAATGAATGTATGTTACTTTTTTGTTTCAGTAGACGGTAATGTGACAACGACACCTAAACCATCAGTTCGCACAACTACAACAACTGAAAGACCAACAAACTGTGTGGACCAGGCGACAACGTAAGTGATATAGTCAGATTTAAAAGCAATAAGGCCGTGTATGTTGGGTAGTTCGTCATTTTTAACACTGCGCCTGCTGGAATTTCCGCGTGCAGTATCCTCAGATTGTAAACTTGCTTTTGCTCTGCCTTACTCGGACAAAATATTGCAACGCTCCTGCTTAACACGGCCGTATTACTTTTGAATCCGACTATATGTAATATTCTTAGTTGTTCACAAGGTAGTTTTAGTGTAACAAGTCTCAACATCTTTCATAAGAATTGAATCATTTAGTTCCGGCTGTGTTGGTATGGTTAGTCAGGGCTTCTGCACAAATAACCAATACTCCTTCCAAACAAAGAAATATTACTGCGCCAAGTCATGCAATTTATGTGGAAAGAAGGCTGATCCATGTATCGATGGTAACGGAAAAGAATAGTAAGTCAGACTACCGCAAACGAAAGACTTATACTGTAGCTTTCTCAAATTAGACCTTTATTTTGTACTCTCTGCAGAAAGATTATGAAAATTAGCAGCTTTCCAGATAAATTTTATATCAGAATATTGAAGAATGTTGAAGTGTTTCATATATAGGTTTGTATGAAGACTATTGAAGAACTAGGTATCAACTGCTGTTTAAAATTCAGCCTGCGTGCCGAAAGCAACTACCTCGTCCAAACTGAACACAACCAATTTTCCAAATGTATTTTTTCTTCAGTTGTGCCTATATACGATCAACTGGTCAATGTACAACTCTGCCACCCCTAACGGCTGAGTATCACTGCGCTGCTAGCTGCGGATTCTGCGTAAATCCTGTTTAGATTCTAGTTTGGACTCTTCAAACAATTATTTTGTAATAAAGATGCAATTATACTTGTTTTGTTTTAATGGAACAATAGAAGGTTGTACAATCATTTTAAAATTTTTCGAAAAGTAAAGCCTACTATAGTCAGCGCCAAGAGTAATGATGGACTGTAATGAATTCAACGCTCGTCTGAGCCCTTTTGCGAGCACCGCGACATAATCTGGCGGCTACTCTCCGTTCACCATTGTACTTTGCAAGTACGCGCGTGCAATTTACCTGCAGCTGCGGTGTTTAAAATATTTAAAATACGCAAGTGACACTCCATTATTTCTTTCGGCGCTGACTGTACTGAAATAGATGGTTTCTGATTGCAAGTTGTTTTACTTTAAGCATTTGCTTTTAGAACTGCTTATCTGAGAAAGTAGACGCTAAATTCCCTAAAAAATTTCTCGACTATCACAATCTTTAATCCAAGGTGAAACAAAAAAATGTTCCAAAATGTTCCCGTCCAGTCTTTATCAACACCGTAAGATCACGAAAACCAATTAAAATATAGTAGCATTGGCTTGTTTTGCAAAATATAACATTTTTCTCTAGCTGTTAGTTATCTGTTCAATGGATATAGTCAGAGCAGAAATATGAAATTCGGGAATCGATGAAAGAATCAAGGACAAATTTTTCAAGCTGCATAAGTGAGATTGTTTTTGTTCCTACTTTTCTACATCGACATCGGGATATGGACAGCCGCTAGCAGCATGCTAGGCTAGGTTGGATGTCTATGGTATGACGACTTTGGTCAAGGTGATATAGTACATCTCCTAGAACACCATCGAATTTCCACCTCGTAGCAGGGATCCAAACTCGAAGAAGAAAAAATAGTGAGGCAACTCACTGGGAGATCGATGACGAAATACGAAAGACTACGCCTAATCTCTAACACGCCCAAGGGACTCTAGAAGTTCTTTGAGGATTAGGAGACTAGGAAAGTTGATGCAAATATTTTTATACAAAGTCGGGCACAAAGAAAAGATCGCAATCAACGTTCTTTGGTCGGGAGTCTATAACAATGCTTGGTTATGGACAACTACTGAAGAGTTGTCAAGTCAACAACATCAGGTGCCACCTATAAACCTCACGGGATGACAACCGATAAATTGTGGTAGTAAAAGGTGGCTATCAAAATTCCCTATCTTTACAAAGCAAGATGCGGTATATCCGACTACGAAAGCGAGATGCGGTATATCCGATTACAAAGGCGAGCTGCGATCCGACTACGAGGCAATCACAACCAAGATTTCGGGAAGTCTTCACTTCATCACATGGAATAAAGATGACAGCCGGTCGGAAGATGGAACTCCATGATGACGTCAACTGGTTTCGGGATCAACTGCCTAAGGTCACATCATGCTTTAGCTTTGGCTTTAGGTTTGAACAACCCGAAGATGAGGTGTATATAGGAAACGAACTCAGTATTCAAGAAGCTGAGGTCGGGTATATGTATATCAATACTGATTCATTTTTATGGTTACCAAATGGCTATACTACACTTCTACTCGGGAAAACGAAGTAGCAATAATAATAATAATAATAAATGTTTATTTTCCGAAAGTACAATTAAAACAGAAAAATTATCATTTGTAATTCGTTTATAAT